>CAUJNA010000779.1:2520000-2538582 GCA_963377175.1 Effrenium voratum
CGCTTCAGTGAGTTGTCGTGCAGCAGGCGCCGCGCAAGGCACAGCAAGGGCATCTCCAGGTTGAAGCGAGTCTTCCTGAGATCGCGCGGCTGGCGGCCGGATTCGCCGCTGGTGTTCAACCAGTATTATCCGAAAGAGAAAAAAAAAGTTGCTTATGTTCAAACGCGCAAATGGCACATCAGTCCCCCATGTTTTTCGTTGGTTTCAATCGAATGGGCTGTGACAAACAGGCTTTCGGATGACACATACATGATTGTCCTTTGGTGCAAGATAGAACCCGTTTAGGACCCCGAACTGCATGACTTTTGAATGGGCAGCCTACATCAAAAAGAGATGGCGAAAAAAATCCTTTTTGGGCGTTCCAAACAATTTGTTGTCTTTTTCCACTTCTCGGCGCCCTTCAAGAAGGCGCGCCAGGTGGAGTCCAACAACAAAAATGCAAGACTCCAAAGATTGAATTGAGGGAACACATGTACAACCAGACGGGCGCCCTGGACACCTGAGATCGGGGAAAAGTCGGACTCGCAGAAGCCATCCTGTCACCTTCCCTCGAAACGGGCGGTTTGGATACGCGACTTTGGATGTGGCTTCCCATTTGATTTCTAGAAACCACCAATCCAAATCAAATCCAAACTAATCCAAACCCACTAAGGAACGGGGTGCAGCCCCCCCCTCCCTCCCCAACCCCCCCCCCCCCCCGCTTTGTCGCTTTTTGGCTTGGGATTCGGGAGTCTAGACGGAGGTTTGCCAAGCTGCACACTGAGATCGTAGTACTGAACCTGCGGAGGAGAGGCGAAACCCAAGCGCTGCTGCCACCAATTGACATGGAACCTGCACGTGGGGAGGGTGGATTGGACCATTTCCTGTTAAAGGGAAAGGACCCCTGGCGGGTTCCATGTTCACTAGGAGGGTGATTTGTTTGGGCCCGTCCAATGGATGCCACAGGATGGTGCCAGCGATTGGAGCCCGTTAGAATCCAGGCAACGGGTCCCCGTGCATGGAAGCTGACAATCCCCTTGTGAAACTTTCGAATGCCGGGATCCCCCATTTGGAGATAACAGAACATACTTGCAAATACTCACTTGAGTGGATGGGTCAAACATAGTCCAAACTTGCCACCTAAGCCACTGACTAAGCCACCACTAAAATGGTCCAAACTGAAAAAGTTACAAAAGTCCATGAACTCACGGAACGAATATCCCTTCTTCGCTGGGAGGCTCACACCTTGCGGCGTGGCCAAGATTTAGCGCCACCCCAAGAGACCAAGATTGGTATGGATTCGATCGAAGGCGACCGGAGTTAGAGTGAGAAGTTAGAACGGCCTCATCGACCAAAAGGCGGGCTCCCTGCATGTCCCAAAATGAGAAAATGATGGTGGACCTGCGTGCCAATGCTTTGGGAACCCCTGCAAACGACTATAGTGCCCAAACTGTCTTTCAAAAGCCCAGACAGAGAGCAAGAGAGAGACAAACGCCTTTTCTGCGACGTATCCAAATCGAACTCCTTGCAAAGTCAAACCTATCGCCAACTTCCGGCCTGTACCGAATTGTTCGGCAATGGAATGACCCACTGGATGCCTTGTGCTAGATTTACATGGGGGTGGATCACTATTCCATTTAGGGCCCCCAGTTTTGACCATGGGTAACTTTTTCCATCTCAGTGGTTTTCCAACCAACGGTCGTCCACATTTGCAGAAAACCCTGCGCTGAAAATCAAAAGGAAAACAACCAGTTTGGGGAGTCGTCCCCTACTTTGACACAAACTCCACTTATTATAGCGAAGGTCCTTCTGGCCATGCATCCTCACCGCTGAAAATTTAGACGGGTCCTGTCTAATCGCAGGTACCTTCGCAAGGCGAATAAACCTCCATCCGGCAACTGCTGTATCCCAAAAACACCAGCAATGGTAGCGTTTGTACACTTCCAGTTCTGGAACCCCTAAGATTTCTGGGCACTTGGGAGCCCTAGGGTTTCTTAAGGTTCCTTTGATTTTCTTTAGGGTCTCCCAGGTTCCCTACGGTTCCTTAAACCAGGGAACCTTCTCCTTGGACCACCCCCGCTGATGGGACACTTCAATTCAAAACCACAAACCCTTTGGGGCTTTAAGCACTTACAGTGAACATGCCATGTTTTGTTGTTTTGCTTTTTCTGGTTCTCAGAGAACCAATGACCTGCAGGAAAACCACCAGTCCGTTCCGAGCCCGGACCGCTGAAGGCATCGCCTTCAGCTTCCGCATCAGCAGCGAGCCCTCCTGAGCCTCGCGCTGGAGGCTCGGTTCCGTTACGAGCGGGGTAAGAAGCGCAGGGTCTCCGTTGGGTTGAGCCCCATCCTCTGGTACTTCAAACCAAAAGGAAACAAGACGTGCTTTTTGGTGGCTTTTTCTCTTCGTGGAAGAAGCCTGCGTGTAGGAATCCCACAAATGGCCGTGGAAATCAATGAACTTTTGCAATGGTCAACTTGCAGGGCAAGGATGGCCCATCCAAAAAAATGGAAGAAAAGGGCCACTAGGAGTCGCTAGGGGCAATGCTGGTAAGGGTGTGGCCTGAAGAGATGCTGGTGATGCGGATGATGCTGGAGATGCTGGTGACGCTGATGCTGCAGATGCTGGACGCTTGCAGATGCTGGACGCTGCAGATTCTGCCGATCCTGCGGATGCTGCAGATTCTGCCGATCCTTCGAATGCTGCAGATTCTGCAGATGCTCCAGATGCTGCAGATGCTGGAGATGCTACAAATGCTGGAGATGCTGCAGATGCTGGAGATGCTGCAGATGCTGGAGATGCTGCAGATGCTGATGGTCCAGATGCTGCAGATGCTGGAGGTGCTGGAGATGCTGGAGGTGCTGCAGATGCTGGACGTGCTGCAGATGCTGGAGATGCTGCAGATGCTGGAGATGGTGCAGATGCTGGAGGTGCTGCAGATGCTTGAGATGCTGCAGATGCTGGAGATGCTGCAGATGCTGGAGGTGCTGCAGATGCTGGAGATGCTGCAGATGCTGGAGATGCTGCAGATGCTGGAGATGCTGCAGATGCTGCAGATTCTGCAGATGGTCCAGATGCTGCAGATGCTGGAGGTGCTGGAGATGGCAGATGCTGGAGCAGATGCTGGAGATGCTGCAGATGCTGGAGATGGTGCAGATGCTGGAGATGCTGCAGATGCTGGAGGTGCTGCAGATGCTGCAGATGCTGGAGGTGCTGCAGATGCTGGAGATGCTGCAGATGCTGGAGATGGTGCAGATGCTGGAGATGCTGCAGATGCTGGAGGTGCTATGGTGCAGATGCTGGAGATGCTGCAGATGCTGGAGATGGTGCAGATGCTGGAGATGGTGCAGATGCTGGTGGGAGATGCAGATGCTGGAGATGCTGGAGATGGTGCAGATGATGGAGATGCTGCAGATGCTGGTGCTGCAGATGCTGGAGATGCTGCAGATGCTGGAGATGGTGCAGATGCTGGTGCTGCAGATGCTGGAGATGCTGGAGATGGTGCAGATGCTGGAGATGTTAGGGATGCTGGTGATGCTCGGGCTGCAGGGGATGCTGGTGATGCAGGGGATGCAGGGGATGCTGGAGAGTGCTGTCCTCAGATCCCCTGCTGAAGGTTTAGCGTTTAGTGGGTTAAATAGAACCCAACTTTACTAACTTCAAACCAAAAAACCGAAGAGGATGGCTAGGAACCGCCAAGTAACCACCGTTTCTTGCGACGATTGACCCGGCCTTCACTATGCGGGGAAGGTCAATCTTGTTGCCGACGACCACGATGGGGATATCCCCCGTCACCTTCCTGCGTTCAATGCTCAATTGGTTCGGAAGGGCGCGGCCCACTTGTTAGTTGAGGAACTACCTCAGCTTTTGTCAACATAAGACTGCAAAAGTACGGACAAGGGTGCGATGCTGAACGAACCTTCCACCAACGATGCTCCTTGGGATGAAGAATTTGTCCCAAGAGGCAATCGAAGAGACGGGCTCAGGGGGTAAGCATGCACCAACAGAAAATTTGGAAGTGCAGCTTTTTGAGGGTGCCAGAAAAAAAGACCGGCGCCACTTTCGAGGTTCGATATCTTTTGAGACAAATCCACCTACCCCTCCCGATACCCGGGCGCTGTTCAAAACATCAAAACTCATTACAGTTGGCTGGTTGGTTGATTGATTGGTTGATTGATTTGGTTGGTTGATTGGTTGGTTGATTGTTCGATTGGTTACTTGCTTGGTTGGCTGGCTGCATGGTTGGTTGGGCTTGCTTTGGCTTCGCTTGGTTCGGGCAGGTTTGGCGCTCGAGCTCCAAAATATTTTACTCCTGTAAACATCTCCACCCACCCCAAACGCACGACCAAACCAAACCAAAGCAAGCCAACCAACCTACCTAGCAACATATCAACGTATCAACGTATCAACACACCAACATACCACCAACCAACCAAAGAACCAACCAACCAGCCAGCCAGCCAGCCAGCCAGCCTACCAACCAACCAACGTGCTGCAAAGCAAGGAAATGTATTTGTGCAACTGTTTCATATTTACTCTATGTGGGGTTCAAAAAACAAAAAGAATGCAAGCCTAGCACTCGAACTGCTACTTGCCCAAATGATTACCATGTTCCTTGATGCAGAATTCGATTCTGGTTGTTCCCCGCCCACTAACAACTAACAGTTGTCCCTTGTTCGCAAAAGCATGTCGGAGGGAGTTGGCCTAGATCCCCATCTCACTTCCTGAGTGAATTGGACCAATCAAAGCTGAAAGTCCAGGAACTTAGGAAATACGCCATCATCCACTTTTGTTGGGCGGAAGACAACATGCGCTCTTGCGCTTTGCACCAAGGTACCCCAAACTTGGCGCAGGCAGAAGAGTGACATGGTCCACATCCTTTGGGGGTTGCGGAGATTGGTCATCAACCCCACAATTCCCCAAATACGAAGCAACATCCTTGGACTATTGCACGGGCTCTGGTGGTAGTTTCTCCCAGCATTCTGTTGAATGGGTTCATCCATTCAAACTGGTGCAAAGTGGACTCGTCCAGCCACGGTGGTGTGGACATGGGTCAAACCCTGTAACCCCCAGTGAACCTCCCAATCCCCACTAAAATAGCTACCCCAAAATGGGATCCCATTGGTGTTGACCCACGACCGTGTGTCTTTTTTTAACCTCTTTGGGTTGCCTGAAACGGAACAACCCAACAGGCTCATGGCACTGCTCCGTCGGGCCTCACTTCACTCACCCAGCGCGCCACGTTTTGGTGGCTCTCGCGCTTGGTGACCTGTAGGATTTCTTTTGTCGCGCGACATAAGGGACCCTGAAAAAGAGGAAGGAGGCAAAACGCTGGTCTCTCTTTGATGTCCCTTTGGTTTCGCGTTTGAGTCAACCCGCGAAAGAGTTGGTCTCGCAACGAGACAGCTCCATGTGGTGTACCCATGCCCCAAAACCGGTTTTACGCAGTGCACAGTGAATTGCCGTTGAACGGACGGGCTCGGGCTTTGCCAGTTTGTGAAAGTACTGCCATCAAAATGAAGCCAAAAGCCAACGATTGATCGCTCCATCGATTGATCCATTGAGATGCTGGTCCACGCCATCGATTGGCTGAGAGTCCAGACTTCCAGACGTCCACTGCACATGAGAAGGGGCGGGGCAACCTTTCTTTTGCTGATCAACGGCAGCCCAAAGTACAGGTCGTCACATAAAACACCTTTCTTGTGTTGATAGTTCATGGCTTCTCATGGAAACCTGGCACAAAACCAAGCCAACACCATGGGTGTTTTTCACTATGGAGATCTCCGAACCTTGGCTCATGGTGCTTCCAGAAGGTAGCAGAGCTACTTTGGCACCGGAATAAGTGGGACAAGTTGATCGAAATATGACCAGAAAGCTCACCATCCACCACAAAGCCGCGGCGAATTACAGCAAATTACGAGGGGGGGGGGGGGGAGTTCCTTGATGTCTCTTATAATCCTGCACGAATGGGTAGGTGGTGTACTTCTGAGGCTACCCTTTTCGGGGGTTGGTTTAAAAGGAAACCAAGGGGAAACTCACTCCTTTGGGGGGTTCCACACGTTACACGAGGACAATCCCGGCTCGCGCCCAAAGAACGTTGCCCAAAAAAGTCGACGACTGGGACGCCCAGCGTCGA
The DNA here is from genome assembly GCA_963377175.1 of Effrenium voratum. Taxonomy (NCBI): domain Eukaryota; class Dinophyceae; order Suessiales; family Symbiodiniaceae; genus Effrenium; species Effrenium voratum. Next base: position 2,526,117 of record CAUJNA010000779.1, read on the forward strand.
AGAAGACCATGGCGCACTGTGAGCCTGGAACTCACCAAAGGAAACTCACCATGTCCACACCCTACTGTGGATAGTTGCGAAATCCATTTCGCACCACCTCAGACCCTGGTTTCGGATGACTCCCCTGTAAATACCAACAAACGTTATGGTTTCAACCATGGTTTCCTTTCGTGGTGCGAAATGGATTTCGCAACCATCCACCCTACCTCCGAAAGCTCCGTGCTCTAAGTCCTTCTCCAAGAGCTAGTCAGGAGGTATACAACCATGGAACATACCGAGGGGTTATTCATCCAGTCCCAATAGTAGCTTTTTGTCTTCGTTCCTTGGGCAAGTTGGCAGCTAAAGCCGATTTTCGGTCATCATGTCAGTGGTGTAAGACAGAATCCATGGGACCAGTCCAAATTTTCTGCGGGTGAAAGCAAATAGCACAATTCCCAGACTATGCCGTAGATAGAAATGACAAAACCAAGATAAGTTGTGTCATTTACTTTCAACCAACTGTAAACAGCCAGACTCTGGTCCCATTTTGGTTAGGCAAAAGTGGTGCAAACAGCTTGAAAACACGCTTGGCTCCCCTAACACGACCGTCAAGACTCACAATGACAAAACATAAATCACCATTGGCCCCTTTGTACCAAAGAGACCAAGCCCCCTGTCGCGTGGCGCAAAAACATCGGGTTTCCTCCTTCCACCTCGCGGAACGCCGCGTGGATTTCGGCTCTCGCTTGCGCCTATGAAGTAGCCATCCCGCAGCCCGGAGAACTGCTCCTACGCGGTTCGCGGATGGCGGGGTTCACATCCATGGCGATGGGCGGATTTCTCTGCCTATGAAATCAGAAGGGTGTGGAGCATGTCAAAGGTACTGTGGATGGACGAAAGCCTGCACCACCTAAGAAACCCTGGAATGATGATTCTCTGGTAAATACCAACAAACAATGGTTTCCACAGCATCTCCAAATGAAGAAACCCCATGAAACAGGGTGATTCTCCTTTCAAAAGAATGGGTTGTCTGACCAAAGGCATTCTGCACATTCCTGGCCAAAAATGCGTGAGTCAATGCCTCCCTCGCACCATCCACAAGTTTTCGACTGAGCCTCTTTCAGGAACCCCCACCTTGGTGTGCGGAAGCCCAAAAAGATGGGGTTTCAAAATCAGGAACACCCTTTGGCATGGTTCTAAAGAAAACCGACCACCTAGGTGCAAAAATGATGTGTGCCGTGCTGCACCACCTATTTCGAGCCAGAGGAGCCCTTTCCCCCCGTTTCGCGGGTCTCTAACTTGTCAGCCTGTGGTGCCGCCGGACGTTTTGGTGGGAACCGAAAACCGAAATCACGAGACCCCACCAAAATCCCACGTCTGCAAAACAAACTGGTAGCACCTTGGGGTCCAGCTGGGATTTGGGTACCAATTGACAACCCGATTTTTGGTATGTCCACTGCAATTTGCAGGAGAGCAACCAAAGCAAAACCAATGCAAGACTTTCTCAATTGACCCCAAATTTGTCTGAACTCTTTGTTTATCACTAAAATGGTCTTCCCAAAAAGTTCAACGTCTAATAACTGGGGGATGTGAGTGGGGGTCCTCAACAACAACGCGCCAGGTGAGCGCTAACGGCCAGCTCGTTGACTTGGGGCCCTGTTGTTTCGACCCCTGAAATACGTTTCGGCCAATGGTGAGAACAAAGGAGGTCCAATAGGCAGCAGGTTGGGTGGTTGGAAAAGCGGGTCCCCGATTGACTCTTTGACCAAGAGTCCCCTTGCCCTGGATGCGTATCTTTCCACACTTCGCATCGTGCCGCCAGCTGGAAAATATGGAAAGCCGAGAGGAGAACCTTTCATGCGCGGAGCGGCTCCTTTTTTAACCCCCCATTTGCTGTAAGTGGCGCACTTCCATCCTTTGGGCCTTCGGTTTTGTGCAGACTGCCCCAAAAGAGAACGAGACAAAAACATTAAAAAAAAAGAAAAGAACAGGCGCTCAGCCACCGTTGTTTCCCATGCCCAACCAAAGCCTGGGGTTCCTGTAGTTTTCGGGAATCCGAGAACCCGAGAACACGACCCGATCTCCTGCCCCGCGGTGTCCCAGATGTTAAAAAGCACCGGGCCCTGACCTCAGCGAACACTTTTCTGAAAGATGGGATCGTGGAGGTCCGATATTCCATAGGCCCCCAAGCTCTGGCTAGCGGCCATGGCCCATGTGGAAAGAGATCAGCTTAGTGGTTTCCCCAATCCCAGGTACAGGGCATTTTGATCAACCACTACATCGACTCCAACTTCGCGCGCCTCAAGAGACATCGGACGCAAGACCAGCAAGTTGTTGAGTCCGTCTCGTCAAGCTGTTGCCCCTTCCAGCCGAAGTCTTTCGTCCAGTCGAGTCCAGGGCGGCAACAAAAAAAAGCCACCCCAAAGCCCCGTGGATGGCTTGAGCATGTTTCAACAAGCCTCTGGTCCACTTGCAAAGGAAAACACGAGGATGGTGTTCAAACTTACCCCTCATTACCTCGACACCTGAACTGAACCATCCCCCAACGGCTCAGTCCCAAAGCGAAGGAAAGCTCCGTCTCGACACGGAAAAAGAGCCAACGGCTTCTCATCTTCACCCTTTGGAAGGCACCTATGCTCGTGAGAAAACCCAGGGACCCGAAAGCTTGTCATCTCTGGGCCTAACAAAGGAGGCCGATGTGATGCTCCAGGCCGGCGTGATGGGCTGGGCTAGGCCTCAAAATGGAGCTCCGCTCGTTGTATGTTGGCAAGAAAAGCCAACTCCGTGCAGTCCATGAATCAGACCATTTCTTGGGCAGGAAAAGAACGCTTCTTGATCTTGGTTGCAATTTCCCGAACAGATCCGAACACACCTTCAGCCCCGCCCTCCGTTCCTTTCCGGCCGGCCGGCTCGCGCGATCTCGAGCCGTTGAACTAGGGGCCCCCGACTCGTAGAGACCTTCAACTTCCTCATCTCGCATCCCTGCCGCAGAAAGCGACAAATCTGACACTCACCCCTTGGGTTAGCACCTCGGCCGCATGGTTCCGCAAAAGACTTGGGTGGGGGTGGGGGTAGGAGAGGCTGAAGACAGCTTGCTAGGGATGGACAACATCCCACTTTGCACCAGTTGCGATGGGATGAACCACCAACTGGTGCCAGGCGTTGATTGCGGCCTTTTTCTTGGGCCCTTCCAGCCACTTAGAAGACTGCCTGAACCTCATGAAAAAGATCACGCCACATCGCTTAAAGGCTGCAAGTCTGGACAAGAAAAAAGGCAGCATTCGACATGGTTTGTGGCTGGCTCACTTGCAAAACGCGCGGAATGGGTTTTGCCTTGAGTCTCCTCAACTTTGAGGGAACTGGGAACATCGGATCAGCATTTGCTTGGACTTCTTGGCCAAATGACTACGCCAAAGAAGTAATTAGCCAAATTGCCTCTGATGATGGCAAACGCATTGCCAGAAGGCGTCCTGACTCATGCGCCTTACATCCGCAGTTGGCAAATGGGTGTCTTTTCTTCTTCTTTTTCGGAGACGCCCCAAAGTGGCCCCTTTTGGCATTTCTTTTCAGACTGCAAAGAAGAGGGTACCCTCAAAGCAAGATATCCTAACCAACGCCGGCGTGCCCGTCGTGTCGCCACGGAAACCGGCCCTGGTACAGTTGACTTTCGGCAGGGGAAACCGCGCTTTTGCCAGGGCAAACTCTGGAAAACCGGGGAAAAAAAAAAAACGAGGCACCGAAGCAAAACAAATCCTGGACATAGGACTGGTCGAAGGAGTCCACAAGAAAAGAACGATCTAATGGGAACCCGGATGAAGCAACCCCTGGTTTTTAATAGGGTGTGGCCCGTTTTACTGGGTATTCATCACTCTTGAAACAGAACGCCCCTCTTTGGACAGGTTTGTTACTCCGGGGTCATCACGTCTGTGGATTACCGAGCATTTCTCCACCCGCCTCGGTGGGCCGGTACACCTGCGGGAACTCCCCGGAGAGGTGGCGCTGCACCTCCGCACTCGCAATAGGTGGCCATTTGGAAAAATAGATGGGTTTCCCTGGCAAATTGAACCAAACCCATCGAAACCAGTGGAACCCATCTATTTTTAACCAGGCTCACCGATCAAAAGGACACCTATGCTCGCAAATCCGCAAATCCCAAATTTGAGCCGGTGAGAGCCTCGCAGGAGATAACCCCTGGTTACCCCTGACAAGTAAACCCCCCGCCCCATCACCAACACCCCTCCCCCCCATCAAGGTCGACAAGGTTTGGACCAGTTTCCAGAAATCAAGGAACACATGGGGAAATCTCCGAGGAACCCTCTGAGCAACCCTCTGCGGCTAAAAGTACATGTCGTCATGAATCTGGACAAAGGGCGCACGGCACAACAAACATAGCCGGCGCACGGCGGGCATCAAGGAAAAGAACAACTTTGTGCACCTGGGCGACCCAATCAAAAGTTTTGGGCCACGTACCCACAAGCACGTAGATATTTGTTCTTGCGTGCACCATCCTGTCGGCTTCTGTGGGTGCTGGAGGAGGCTTGGAATTGCCAGTTTCCGTATGCTTCATGTTGAATTCAAGATGTTTCTTTCACGACGTACATACCAAAACAAATCGAGCAAAACTGTCAAACGCCGTGTGCAAGCCAAGCAAGCAGAAATCCAAATCATGATCTTCCCTTGACACCTCTCCTTCCCGGTCAACAGACCTCCTTACAAAATGAGCAAATTCAAAAGGGAGTTTCTCAACATGATGCATGGACTCCTTTTGGTTGGCAATTAAAAGGAAGGACCCCTTTGAGAACTACCCAAGGCAAATGCACTAGCAAACGTTTTCCTTTCCCCCGTGTTATTTCCAGAAGCTAGCAAAAGCTCTTAGTGCGCAGGGTTGGCCAAGAAAAAAAGAGGCCCCCTTGAAACCCTCCACGCTTTCAACTTCTCTTTACTGCACACACTGGAAGGCCCAGGGATGCGCACTTGGGCCAAGATATTAAGCCACTCGCCAGGCCTCTCAGCCAGTTTTAAAAAAAGCGCTGTGCCAACCTCTTCATGGAGCTCTTTGAGGCCCAACCTTTGGTCCGATTGCGGCCTGCGGAACCGAGGCTCTTCCGGAAGCGAGTCGCTTCGGCTTTGAGACCCGGACGAAGCAGGTCTTGCCCGTTTGGCCGTCCCCCAGCAGCAGGAGCTTGAACTCAGGGCACCGGCTCCCTTCAGGCTTGGTATGCCTTGGGTTCTTCTAGCGGTTTTTTCCCCAGGGTACCACAAATCATGGGTTCATTGTTTGGCGTTCCTCAGGTATCCTTTAGGTTCTTCTAGGTTTTCCCCAAATTTCCTTCGGGCTGCCATTTTAGCGTAAAGAACTCCCATGGCAGGAAGACCAACAATTTCAGACCCGGCACGAATGGCAACCCTCGGAGAACTCATTTTCCATGGGTCGAAAAACAGAATCAGACACGGGGCATGGCCTGAATGGGAACCCAGCAGAAACCGCTGGTCCAAACAGTCAGATGTACCAAACACAGGTTGGGAGTCAAAAGACAGGGCCCCCTATCATTCTCCTGAAACGTACCCCAAAAATGGTGGCTTTCCTTTTGGCCTGCCTCTTATCCAACCTTAAAAAAGGGGGCCTTCAACCTATGTGTAAATGAGAAAAATATATATATATATATATATATATATATTGTATATATATATATATATATATATTATATATACATGAAGGATCTTTACCTTGGCTTTTGCTGGTACCCCCCGGATTCGCAATTCCAGTACTCCCTGAGGACCGCGCCTCGCGCCTCGCGCCTCCCGGTCCCTTGCCCAGCCTCGGGGCCGCCGATGTAGAATTGCTGGGGCTGGCGGGCGGATTTCTGGATGTCTGCAAAGTGCGGATTGGCTGCGGTTAGGTTGACATCCGAAGGTTGGCGGTACTCTAACAAAAAAAACGCGAGCGCCAACGCCAACCTTCAGAGTTCGGGACCTAACCGAACCAGGCCAAACCTTCAAGGGAAACCACTCGGAGGGACAACCTCCAAACCTCCCAAGTCATTTCATACTTGATGGCTCTTCAAATTAGAACCGCGCATAGACGAAAACAGCGGTTGGCCTCACGCTCACTCATCTCAGTACATATGCACGGAAGAACATGCAGAAATTACTTGCGATGTCTTAGGAATCAACAAGATCTTCGGAAAGCTCGCAAGGAATCCCTGCTCTCTCTCTCTCTCTCTCTCACTTTCAGCCCTCCCTCGAGCCTTGCTGCTTGCCGCCTTGACAAAGGGTGTGAACCACGGCCAATAAAATCAGGGGGGGGGCTTGTCAACATCGGGGGCCCGTTCTGGGTATTCCATGGTATTCCCTGGCACCGATGGCCGGAATCCTGCAGTTGTTTTTACTTTTTGGAGGCATCTGGAGAGTTATCAAAATGAGTACATTTTGACGACCATGTGGTTGACATGAGGCAGCTTCTCGCTCTCCAAGATGAACCAGTTAGCCTGTTCTCAGAATGCAGGCCACTCACCAGGAATCAGTGCGAACCGAACACCCTTGTAAATGGGGATGCCGGTTGCAGAGTACTTGGCCAGAGGAACCGGAATCTAAGAGCTTGCCATGTGCAACAGCATTGGACGCAGCTCATACGTTCCAAACATCACCTTCAGGTTCTGCCCTGCAAGTTGCTTTATTTGATTTATCCCTACCTAAACAGTTTGGCCAACTTCTCAAATACTAGGACAGGCAGGGACATCGACTTTTGGGTCTAACATGGTTCTGGAATCTTACTTGTTCAAGCCCGATGGTGATACCCTAGAACAATGACCAGTGAAGATCTTGCGTGATGCTCAACTTTCACGGCGCCAAAGTCGAGAGCAAACATGGAGGGTAAGGAAGAATGGGGCAGCAGGTGTCATGGCGGCAATCCTCCCGGGAAAAAAGAAAAAAAGAAAAACATCCTGAACCAAAAGGGCAAGGTGTGGCGTTTTGTCCCAAACAAACTAAGGAACATTGGGACATCCTGCGCAACCCCAGGGAAAGTCCGGGCAATGCAAAGACCCCATGGAAAGCCGCCCTCCACAAAGACCCCAACCCCCGAAGCTCCCACGGTTTTCAGGCCTGGCCGGGTGTGTTCCCTCTGGACGCTGAAGACGTGGACCTGGGCGACCTTGGAATCGAGAACGCCCCCCCCCCCCCGCGGTTTCGTAAGTAGTCCCAGTACAGTCTCTTTGGGGAAGGTCGCTTGAGACAAGCTGCATGATGGCAAAACCTGGCAGTGTATAACCCATGTCTTGACTTGTACCATTCGGGTGTGGAATGTTGGTGTCCATCCCCAAAAAGGCTACAGGAAAATGCTGGCGCTCACCAAGTCGAAACTCAAGCGACAAAAAAGAAAAACACCCCAAGCAAATGATGGGACTTTAGCCAGCTCTACCAACTGGTGCAAAGTGGATGTTGTCCATCCACTCCGCTACACCTGGTTAAGACACAGACGGAAACATGGTTGATCCTCAAACCAAGTGGGCATGGTTGTGGCATTGGGTATCCGGTTTGTCTCGGTACCCCACAATTTGCATCCTTCGTGAGAGCTATCTCCTGAAGGTTTCTTCAGCTCATGCCAATGACGACAGGACGACATGAAACGGAGCATGCTGAACACTATTGCGGATCTGTGGCGAGATGGTCCTAGCAGATCATGTCTCTAGCCGGCATGAATGGATGGCGCTAAAGCAGTAAGCTGAAGCTACTGCACTCCCTTTGGGGCCACCCATGTTTCACCTTGGCGCCAGCGTGTACCTTTCAACTTGTGTCACTGCAACCACCTGTTGCGGGGCATGCCAATTTGCTTGATCACAACAGAGCCGATCGAGTAGGTCGCATGGTCTACCTCGTGAAAGTGGAGATGCTCGAACTGGAGACGTGTGTCAGACGGTGGTCAACACCGGAGCTTGCGCTGTGTTTGTGACGGAGCCAGTTTACGCATGCTTGGCAATCTGCATGCTAGTCACTGCCGCGCAGAATCAAGATGCTTCTTTTGTTTGTTAACTGGAGCCTGCGGTCTCCGCCGGAGTCAAACCGGCCTTGGGCTATCAGGAAGCTTCCCCTTCCAGCTCCGTTGTTCCTGCACTGCCTGAAGCATTCCTCGCGCAACTGCGCTGAGATGAACTGACATGGGGGGGGGGGGGGGGAAAGGCGAACCATTGAAGAAAACAAAGGCGCGGCGGGTGGGTTTCCTTTTGGCTTCCCCTTGAACCCCAAGAACTCCATGAACTCCATCGAGTCGACCTCGAGCCGGCCATTCACTGAGGCAAAAACCCCGCTCGCCGCTTCGCCGGCGGCTCTCCGCCTTCCTCGGCCCTGCCGTGTGGAGGGGTGCTGGGGCGGAGATGAATCGGGTCAAACGGAGCGAGCTGGTGGTCGATGTGTCTTCTGTTGGTTGCTAAGGGAAATGACCGTACCATTTGAGACATGGTTCAGCAACTGGCAAATTTGCCTGCTAGCAGTCTATTGGTCAACACCTGCTCAGCTGGCATCAAGTCTACCCCAAACCATACCAAAATTAAAAGGGTGGACTTCCCTACTTTTTTGCTTGGGACTGTCCCCCTTTTGCGTACTCTCTTAGTTTGGAGGATATGAACCCACCCAATGTTCCCAGTGACCCGCCAATGGGCTCGGTGCAACTCCGCCGTCATGACAACCCCCAACCTACCCCAAACCTACCATGGCTTTGACCAGGGCTATGCAATTTGAACAAGACAAGCTTGGCATCGAGAGGAATCCCTGGTCACTTCTCCCCATAGACCATGGTGTAAAGAGAAAAAGCCACAGGTCCCTTCACAGGGCGTCCACACTTTTCACGAAATGGAATCATTGGATCCCAAGCTAGAATTTCATGGGCCTAGGGGCATCAACTTTCTTTGCGGTGGACGCCTTGGGCGAGGACCCTGTCCGAGCGCAGCTATGGCGGAGAATTGTGTGCGCATTTCCTGTGCAAGCCTTTGCTAGTTGCCAATGGTCTGCCTTTACTGCTGTGGCAGCTGCCCTTCCGGTCAAAGGAGTCAAGGCTTCCACCCTTGCTATGCTGCTTGGCTACTGCCAGAAACCATGATCTGCTCACCAAGAGAGGTGATGGCCAAAAACAGTTCGTGTCAATCACGCTTCGTCAATCAACATGGCTCGACTGCCAGCAACCCCAGGCATCCAAGAGGACAATTGATCCAACACATGTCATGAACCCGAAATCAACTTCACGCGGCAAGCTCGGCAAACCACGTCCGGAGCAACTTGAGTTCAAATTTGTCGCTGTCGAGTAGAAATATCCCATCCAAATCCATTACCAAGCCAAACCACAGATTGCACCGGTCCGAGTTTCCTTCCAACGTCCAGGGAGTGGTCTTGACAGGCAGCGATCGACATGTTGGGCCCCGTTCCCTAAGGTCCCAGGACTTTGACTTAGAAGGACAAACAAAGAAGAAAAAAGAATAAACAAAGTCTGTGCCCCTGATGTGGAGAAAAAAAGGAGAATTGAGTGTCGCCACAGCGTAGTATGGAAAAACTCTCGCCCCTCTCATCCCAGAAGTAGTCAGCCCTCAGACTGGCCCAACGTAACCCCCCAAGTAGGTGAATCGGAAGGGGCCTTAGACTTCTCACACAGGGTTTTGTTTTTGCAGACGTGTTGCTTTTGCTTTTTGGCGGAGCAGGTTTAAGGGAAACCACCAACAAGCTCCTGGCCTTGACTTTAAACCAACAGCACCCGACCCCGGCCAACCGAATGGACCGAAGCCAAGTGCCTTCACGAGCCGATGACCATACTTTTACCTTCGCGGCCAAGGCTTTTAGGGACCCTTCAAAAAGGGCCCCACTTGAGCTGCTCGAGGAGTCCGATCAGCCTTCGCCCATGACCAATTTTCAAGCCCACGTCATTTCCTTGCCTGTGGGTTGACCCGGCCACCGAGAACCGAAAACCCAAAACCCGGACCTTTCTCGGACTTCCGAGCTGCCCGGCGGGCGCTTGCCGGTGATCATGCCCCAGAGCCGCGACAGCATGGCGTCGGCAATGGGCACACAAAAGGGGTGCTTGCACGATCGGTTAGCCACACACACACACAAACAATCGCAGCTTTGAAGGTAGTTGTCCATCTTTTCTTTCTTGGCCGCTGATTGTGCAAGAAAAGAGGCTGTCCTCAACAAGATCGGGTACACCTTGGGTCGAAGTGAGTGTCTCTGGACGTCGAACCACGCGCGTTGCGAGGTTCATTTGCCGACACGCGTTTCGTTGCGAGCATCTGCTGCCTCTTGGGACCAAGGAATTGGACATAAAGCGGGGAGGGAGTCTCCAATCAAGCAGGGTGGGTACACCCACGTGACGCGCGTGTGTGTGTCTTCTGATTAGCAGGAGCGCATGCGGAGTTATGGACAGGCCAGAAAAAGTGCGGTTGAAACTGCACATCGACACAAACCCAGCGCAGCGACCAAAAGTGATACCATCTCACGGGGAATATGTTCACCGGTAGGCACTGTTGGATTGCCCAAAGGTGGACTTAAAATAGAAGTGGTTTGTTTCCCCCCAAAAGGAGAACCCCTGGGTTTGAGTCTTCCTTGGGGTAGCCAAAAAGTGGGTTTTCGCGCTCCACTAAAAGAAGCTGTTTTGCAAAATACCTCCCCAGCTCAGTCGAAGATGTCCCGTCCAAGTCAGAATCCTTCTCACCTTCATGGGACCACAAAGAAAGTGGAGATTTGAACAGTCAATCCAAGGCCTTGGTGTAGGTGAAACCAGAAGGAAACCAACCATTTGGGGTCCACAATTGGTTCCACGGGTTTGGCTTCGCCCCGAGTTTGAGAACGGAACCAGTATTTGTTCAAACGCAACAGTGGTGACCCCTGGGCGTTTAGCGCGGTTTTTTTGCGAGTGTCCAGGTAGATCTTAACAGCCGAAGTGGACATGGGGATCACAAAAACGAGCTTACAAACTGCTTCCACGGGCAATGTTTTTGTTTTTGTTCTTTTTCCCGTTTGTTTTGCGGGGTAAGCAATGGAAAACGGAACTGCTGGGTTCCCCTGGAAAAAATCCCCTTTGGCGGGTTTCAGGAAGGTTTCCCGCACCGGAGGGCATCCCAAAATCCATGAAGGACCAAAAAGAGCGGTGCTTTCCGCACCGATTTGTGGGGCTCGAACTTTACCTCACTATCCTGATGTTGACCCCGGATTCACAAACTCGCATTTATAAAAGCGATGAATCCTCACTACAAGGGGACACCACCTCACTCAACATAGAGGTTAAGGACTCCCCTTCTAATCCACCACAGGTGAAATTGATCCCCGGGTTTTGACCGCCGTGTCCGAAGGCGACGAGCAATTGCTACGGATGCCGTCCTCCTCCTCCGGAAGAACGCTCGCCTGAAACTCGGCCCGTCGGCCCAGGTTTGGGGGGGCGCATGAGGGGCGCATTGGTCCGTATCAAAAACAGCCTTAGCCAAGTTGCTGCTTGCTAGACACAAAAACCAAACAGTCACAGCTTTAGAAAGAAGAAAGAAAAAAGGAAAAGCAGCACTGGATCGCTCCAGACCCAAGTCGCAACCGTCCCAAGCATCGCAAGCCCCCACAAAACCCTCGCAAGAGAACACCCGTGGCCTTTCCAAGAAGGACACCCAAACACCTGGTTTCTTTCCCAATTGTATCCTAACGAGGCATGCTATGGCGATTCCCGCAAAAATTGGGAGCTTCCGAAGTCTCGTCTTCGGGCCCACTATTGAACCGAATCAGTGATGCCAACAGCAAGGCACCAATGCAGCGACCCGAAACCTGGCTCGCAGGAGTCCCAGTCAGTGATGCAAATGCGCAAAGGCACCAACGTGGCTGCCCGAAAAAGAAACAATAACTTCTGAAAGAGCAACATCTTCCGGAAGCAATCTTCTGAAAAATTATTCTGGAAAATGTCTTCTAAGAAGATCAGACACATATTCTGAAAAAAAAAAAATAAACATTTGAAAGCCTGGGACAAACAGGAGCCAAATCTTCCGAAAGATGTCCGCCGTCGACTTACGATCTGACCGACCTGCGAGGTACCCATCGGGCGGCCTGCGAAGGGATCTGCGCCTCACGGGCGGGGGTTGGGGGGCGGTTGGCCGTGCTCATTTCTTGAGGAACCGCTGGTTGCTTTGAGGGAAACCCAAAACAAAACCCGGCCGACTTTGTCTGGGCGGCAACCTATGAATTCAAATCCCATTCGGGATTTTGCTGGCTCACATTTGGAAACACCAACACCTTGTTTTGCAAGGACAGCCGAGAATGCAACTTTTGACGGATGCATCAGCAGGTTCCCGCCAGATTCCTTTTAAGGGGCGACGCACCCAATCAAGATCGACCAGTTGTCGAGGATTTCGCGCTGAACCGCAAAAGAACCCTTCATGGGCAACACCCCCAATCAAGTGAAAAGCAGGTCGTCGTTGGTTTGTTGCCTCCAGAGTTGTTGTTGCTGCTGCTGCTGCTGCTGCTGCTGCTG
>CAUJNA010000780.1:0-10000 GCA_963377175.1 Effrenium voratum
TAGCCACCCAAAAGCCATGGTAAAAAACAGCAGGTGTTTGAAAGGCCATGGTTGTGGAAGGCTATGGTTGAAAAGGAGCTGATTTTTGAAAGGCCATGGTTGAAAACAGCTGATGGACAGCTGGTTTTTGACCGGGAATGGTGGAACACAGCTGACTTTTGAAAGGCCATGGTTGAACACAGCTGATGGACAGCTGGTTTTTGACCGGGAATGGTGGAACACAGCTGACTTTTGAAAGGCCATGGTTGAACACAGCTGATGGACAGTGGTTTTTGGACGGGAAGGGTGGAACACAGCTGACTTATGAAAGGCCATGGTTGAACACAGCTGATGGACAGCTGGTTTTTGACCGGGAATGGTGGAACACAGCTGACTTTTGAAAGGCCATGGTTGAACACAGCTGATGGACAGCTGGTTTTTGACCGGGAATGGTGGAACACAGCTGACTGTTGAAAGGCCATGGTTGAACACAGCTGATGGACAGCTGGTTTTTGACCGGGAATGGTGGAACACAGATGGACAGCTGACTTGGTTGAAAGGCCATGGTTGAAACACAGCTGATGGACAGCTGGTTTTTGACCGGGAATGGTGGAACACAGCTGACTTTTGAAAGGCCATGGTTGAACACAGCTGATGGACAGCTGGTTTTTGACCGGGAATGGTGGAACACAGCTGACTTTTGAAAGGCCATGGTTGAACACAGCTGATGGACAGCTGGTTTTTGACCGGGAATGGTGGAACACAGCTGACTTTTGAAAGGCCATGGTTGAACACAGCTGATGGACAGCTGGTTTTTGACCGGGAATGGTGGAACACAGCTGACTTTTGAAAGGCCATGGTTGAACACAGCTGATGGACAGCTGGTTTTTGACCGGGAATGGTGGAACACAGCTGACTTTTGAAAGGCCATGGTTGAACACAGCTGATGGACAGCTGGTTTTTGACCGGGAATGGTGGAACACAGCTGACTTTTGAAAGGCCATGGTTGAACACAGCTGATGGACAGCTGGTTTTTGACCGGGAATGGTGGAACACAGCTGACTTTTGAGAGGCCATGGTTGAACACAGCAGGTTTTTGAAAGGATGGTCGAGCAAGAAAAAGGGAAGCAACCCCCCTGGAGCTCTGAGGACTTGACAAGATGCCGGGTTCCGTGGCCGCCATGTCCACGACCAGTGGAAGGAGCCAGACACGCTACCGCGCCTTGGCGGGCGATTTGAGAGCGGCGTCTTTGGAGTCGATTTGATCGAGAGCGGTTCGGAGGGACGGGAAGACAACATGCGTACAAAGCCCAAAGGAACGCATTCCGAAGCTTTAGACTTTTTGACTTCTTGGTTGAAGTCATTCGACGATTTTCCGAATTGAACCCACAAGAAGTGAAACTCACTCTTGCAGAGGGGTGAACAGCAACCAGGATTCAATCAATGTGTTTGTCATTCGGGCTCGTTGGGGGACTGTCGAAGTGCTTGGCGCGTGCCGCCGAAAGAGCGGCGAATCACCTGCTCTTGCACTCGGGTTGCTTGTTGTGGGGCTTGTGGTAAAAGGAGACACATGGGTATGGGTCAAAATTAAGCCACCAGGGGACCGCAGGCGTTAGTCTTTGGTTCCATTTACCAGGGTTTCATTTTGGGTACCTATTTTTGACCCACAGCCACATCAGGAAGCCAAAGGCAAGCCACCCATTTGAGGGGTCAGTGGGAGACGTATTCTGATCGCTTCCATGCGGCAGCCTGTTGGTTCTGCATTTCAGGGTCTGGGTTTGTTCTGGCTCGAAGAGCTTGGGTGTGTCCTATGTGTGGCTCGAAGAACTTGGGTGTGGCTTATGTGTGGCTTCATCTTTTTAGTGGATGAAAAAGGTGTCTTCTCCCTGTGCCTCGAAGACCATCTTTATGTCTCATGTGGGTGTGGCTCAAAATTAAACAGGAGGGGCAAACCGCAGGTCTTAGTCCATGTTTCCACTTGCCAGGGCAACCCATTTTGGAATTCCGGTTTTTTGAGCCACAGCCATGTGTCTCCCATGGTCATCCATGGGACCTTTTGATCCACCCCGATGGATGTGCCAACCGGTTGGCTTTCCTTTGGCTTCCCCGGGAGTCCTGGGAGGCCTAACAGGGGTCGTCGAAAAAGTCTCGTGCTCGGTGCTGAGAAGGAAACAACAGGGGTAGGGCATTCTCGTGCTCAGATGCCCTTTATGCATCCCATGCGCTTGAGATCCAATTTCTGTAAGTTTTTTTTTTTGAACGATCAAATCAACATAAGAATCGCAAAAGACCATGTGCCTTGGAATTCGAGGGTTGTAGCTGTCCCTCCTAGAACCAACCTCCCCATTCTCGGAGAATGCCACCGTTGCCCCAAGAACCACAGGTGTCACAAAGACCAACCCACAGGTTTCGCTGCCGCATCTTTCCTTGAACCAAACGCCCCAAAATCAAAGCAGAGACTCTCTGAGTTCGCAAAGACGGCCAGTTTGACTTTCCATTTCCGCGGGATCCCTGCACAGGGGTTTCGGTGCCCCTTTGAATAGTTGGCTTACATCCCTCCCCTTTTCGGCAGAAAAGCCAGGGCTTGCCTTGCGCTAAGGCACTGTGAATCACAACGCAGATGTGGATGAGACGCTGTTCGGCACTGCGCCTTGCCCTTTTTATGTTTTTTCTTTGTTCAAGCGCGAGGACGAGCGCCGCTGGGCATGTTCTTTGCTCGGAAGCCAAGAAGGTCCCCACATTCAGGGGGGGTTGCAAGTTATAACATCTCCAGTGGCTGTGGGTCAAGAATAGGTACCGAACATGGAACCTTGGTAAGTGGAAACATGGACCAAGATTCTGGGGGTTTAATTTTGACCCGCACCCAGTGGGATTTAGGTGAGTTTTCCTTGGTAGGGGCAAATGTGATGCCGAATTCTTGGAGGTGTGCCGAACTTGTTCCCAGAATCTCAAAAGAACCACCCAACAATGGACTTCGCTTGGGGAACGATTCTGAGTTTCCCAAGGTCGGGCTAGATGAGAAGTAGAATCATGTGTCATCTATTTGAGGGGGCGTCAACATTTGCCCCAGGGTTCATTGCGTCCGCTCGTGGCCATGTCGAGCGCTCTTTTTCTTGGTTCGCTGCGACGGTTTGGTTTGCCCAGGCCAGAGATAGGACAATGCGGAAAGAGGAGGAGAGAGAAGTGATGATCGTGGGGAAGGACACGGTGATGGTGCGGAAGCGTTACGACAGGCCGGGCGAGAATTCTGAGACTCCGGCCCTGGAGCCCAGCAAAAAGCCAGGGACTCATAGGCTACAAGGTCTAGGGGTGGTGGACACAGATTAAGATGATGGTATCGGATGGCACAGATGGCACGAATGGCACATGGCATGGACGGCATGGACGGCATGCATGGCATGCATGGCAAGGTGGCTTGTGGCTCGTTCGCGGGAGCTGCTTTCGGCAGAGGATGAGTCCTATGTATAACAACCCCTATCCTAAGACTGCAAGGCAGTTTAAGGAGTGAAGAATTGACTGACTGGCCGGCTTGGCTTACATCTATGGCCTGTATTGCTTAATTGCCAGGTCAGTCTTGCTGCCAAACATACACTGACGCTGCGCCAAACCGGACTAACATGAGTGGCGACCTGTGAAGTTATAGGCTGACATATGGTGTGCTTGCATGCGCAGACGAGCTGTGTGTCAGTGGGTTTAGTTGTCATTTTACTTTTTGGCATTTCAATGACATTGCCATCAGCTTTGCGAGTCCAGCATTGGGGCAAGGATGACAAGCATTCAAAGCAACCACGCCGAGACCTGGTGCGGACGTCGAATGGTTCGATTACGAGAGCCGCTTGTGGCCCGTGATTTTATTTGATCTTCATGGCACCATATGCAGTTGATGATGTCAACATTGATGACCTGTGCAAGATGTGGTCTTCAATTTGAATCGCGCATTGTGAGACACGTAGTAACATGCATGGCAGGAATGCCGGAAGTGGCCGAGCTTTCGCGTTGAGGGATGGCGTGCAGGATGAAACCATTGAAAGCAACCACTGTCGGACTGCCGAAGGGCAGTTTGAGGAGACAAGGACCGACTAAATGAGTGGCCCACTTCGTTTGCTTGTTCTTGGACATGTCGTTGATTGTTGGTTCATTTGGCGGGTGCCTTTGCTGTGTCGGCTCTGCGCTGGCTGCCTTTTGTTGCTAGACGAGTTGCAAGGACAGTTGCTTGCTGGGCAAGAACGGTCTGTCTGATGAACCGGCCAGTCAAATTGCTAGACCGACCCGCAGTGTGCACACGAGTTAGTTGCGAGCTCTTTTTTTAGTTGTTTGAGTTGCATGAAGCTTCACAGCAAATCCACGGTCTACTTCCATGAGTGACAAGGGTCCAGCAATTTGGCAAGGATGACAAGCATTCAAAGCAACCACGCCGAGACCTGGTGCGGACATTGAATGGTTCGATTACCAGAGCCGCTTGTGGCCCGTGAGATTCTTTGATCTTTATGGCACCATATCCAGTTGCTCAGTTGCTGATGTCGACTTTGATGACCTGTGCAAGATGTGGTCTTCAAATTGCATCGCACAGTGTGACACGGACACGTGGTGGCATGCATGGCAGAGAAGCCGGGAGTGGCTGAGCTTTCGCGTAGAGGGTGTTCGGCAGAGGATGAAACCATTGAAAGCAACCACTGTCGGACTGCAAATGGCAGTTTGAGGAGACAAGGATCGACTAACTGAGTGGCCCGCTTGGTTTGCTTGTGCTTGGAGGTGCGTAGATTGTTTGTTCACTTTCTTCTGTGTCGGTTCTGCGGCAGCTGCCTTTTTGTTGCTAGTTGAGCTGCAAGGCCAGTTGCTGTTTGACAGATGTGCAGTATGAGCTACGCCCCAGCTGCTTTCCAAGTTGTTTGACTTGCATGAAACTTCATGGCAAATCCACGGTCTACTTCCATGAGTGACAAGGGTCCAGCATTTTGGCAAGGATGACAAGCATTCAAAGCAACCACGCCGAGACCTGGTGCGGACATTGAATGGTTCGATTACCAGAGCCGCTTGTGGCCCGTGAGATTCTTTGATCTTTATGGCACAGACACGTGGTGACATGCATGGCAGGGAAGCCGGAAGTGGCCGAGCTTTCGCGTAGAGGGTGTTCGGCAGAGGATGAAACCATTGAAAGCAACCACTGTCGGACTGCAAATGGCAGTTTGAGGAGACAAGGATCGACTAACTGAGTGGCCCGCTTGGTTTGCTTGTGCTTGGAGGTGCGTAGATTGTTTGTTCACTTTCTTCTGTGTTGGTTCTGCGCCAGCTGGCCAATGTGCGGTATGAGCTACGCCCCAGCTGCTTTCCAAGTTGTTTGACTTGCATGAAGCTTCACAGCAAATCCACGGTCTACTTCCATGAGTGTCAAGGGTCCAGCAGTTTGGCAAGGATGACAAGCATTCAAAGCAACCACGCCGAGACCTGGTGCGGACATGGAATGGTTCGATTACCAGAGCCGCTTGTGGCCCGTGAGATTCTTTGATCTTTATGGCACCATATCCAGTTGCTCAGTTGCTGATGTCGACTTTGATGACCTATGCAAGATGTGGTCTTCAAATTGCATCGCACAGTGTGACACGGACACGTGGTGGCATGCATGGCAGAGAAGCCGGGAGTGGCTGAGCTTTCGCGTAGAGGGCGTTCGGCAGAGGATGAAACCATTGAAAGCAACCACTGTCGGACTGCCGAATGGCAGTTTGAGGAGACAAGGATCAACCAGCTGAGTGGCCCGCTTGCTTTTCTTGTGCTTGGAGGTGCGTAGATTGTTTGTTCACCTTCTTCTGTGTCGGTTCTGCGGCAGCTGCCGATTTGTGGATAGAGGAGTTGCAAGGCGATTTGCTGTCTGGCGAATGTGCGGTATGAGCTACGCCCCAGCTGCTTTCCAAGTTGTTTGACTTGCATGAAACTTCATGGCAAATCCACGGTCTACTTCCATGAGTGACAAGGGTCCAGCAGTTTGGCAAGGATGACAAGCATTCAAAGCAACCACGCCGAGACCTGGTGCGGACATTGAATGGTTCGATTACCAGAGCCGCTTGTGGCCCGTGAGATTCTTTGATCTTTATGGCACCATATCCAGTTGCTCAGTTGCTGATGTCGACTTTGATGACCTGTGCAAGATGTGGTCTTCAAATTGCATTGCACAGTGTGACACGGACACGTGGTGGCATGCATGGCAGAGAAGCCGGGAGTGGCTGAGCTTTCGCGTAGAGGGTGTTCGGCAGAGGATGAAACCGTTGAAAGCAACCACTGTCGGACTGCGAAAGGCAGTTTGAGGAGACAAGGATCAACCAGCAGAGTGGCCCGCTTGCTCTTCTTGTGCATGGACGTGTGTTGATTGTTGGTGCAGCTTGCGGCTGCGTCTTCTGCATCGGCTCTGCGCTCGCTGCCTTTTTGTTGCTAGTTGAGCTGCAAGGCCAGTTGCTGTTTGACAGATGTGCAGTATGAGCTACGCCCCAGCTGCTTTCCAAGTTGTTTGACTTGCATGAAACTTCATGGCAAATCCACGGTCTACTTCCACGAGTGACAAGGGACCAGCAGTTTGGCAAGGATGACAAGCATTCAAAGCAACCACGCCGAGACCTGGTGCGGACATCGAATGGTTCGATTACCAGAGCCGCTTGTGGCCCGTGAGATTCTTTGATCTTTATGGCACCATATCCAGTTGCTCAGTTGCTGATGTCGACTTTGATGACCTGTGCAAGATGTGGTCTTCAAATTGCATCGCACAGTGTGACACGGACACGTGGTGGCATGCATGGCAGAGAAGCCGGGAGTGGCTGAGCTTTCGCGTAGAGGGCGTTCGGCAGAGGATGAAACCATTGAAAGCAACCACTGTCGGACTGCGAAAGGCAGTTTGAGGAGACAAGGATCAACCAGGTGAGTGGCCCGCTTGCTTTTCTTGTGCATGGTTGTGTGTTGATTGTCGGTGCAGCTTGCGGCTGCCTCTTCTGCATCGGCTGTGCGCTCGCTGCCTTTTTGTTGCTAGTTGAGCTGCACGGCCAGTCGCTGTCTGACTGCAGTATGAGCTACGCCCCAGCTGCTTTCCAAGTTGTTTGAGTTGCATGCAACTTTACGGCAAATCCACAGTCTACTTCCATGAGTGACAAGGGTCTTGCAGTTTGGCAAGGATGACAAGCATTCAAAGCAACCACGCCGAGACCTGGTGCGGACATTGAATGGTTCGATTACCAGAGCCGCTTGTGGCCCGTGAGATTCTTTGATCTTTATGGCACCATATCCAGTTGCTCAGTTGCTGATGTCGACTTTGATGACCTGTGCAAGATGTGGTCTTCAAATTGCATCGCACAGTGTGACACGGACACGTGGTGGCATGCATGGCAGAGAAGCCGGGAGTGGCTGAGCTTTCGCGTAGAGGGTGTTCGGCAGAGGATGAAACCATTGAAAGCAACCACTGTCGGACTGCGAAAGGCAGTTTGAGGAGACAAGGATCAACCAGCTGTGTGGCCCGCTTGCTCTTCTTGTGCATCGGCGTGTGTTGATTGTTGGTGCAGCTTGCGGCTGCGTCTTCCGCATCGGCTCTGCGCTCGCTGCCTTTTTGTTGCTAGCTGAGCTGCAAGGACAGTTGCTGTCTGACCGACGTGCAGTATGAGCTACGCCCCAGCTGCTTTTCAAAGTTGTTTGAGTTGCATGAAACTTTACGGCAAATCCACGGTCTACTTCCATGAGTGACAAGGGTCCAGCATTTTGGCAAGGATGACAAGCATTCAAAGCAACCACGCCGAGACCTGGTGCGGACATTGAATGGTTCGATTACCAGAGCCGCTTGTGGCCCGTGAGATTCTTTGATCTTTACGGCACAGACACGTGGTGACATGCATGGCAGGGAAGCCGGAAGTGGCCGAGCTTTCGCGTAGAGGGCTTTCGGCAGAGGATGAAACCATTGAAAGCAACCACTGTCGGACTGCCGAATGGCAGTTTGAGGAGACAAGGATCGACTAACTGAGTGGCCCGCTTGGTTTGCTTGTGCTTGGAGGTGCGTAGATTGTTTGTTCACTTTCTTCTGTGTCGGTTCTGCGGCAGCTGCCGATTTGTGGATAGAGGAGTTGCAAGGCGATTTGCTGCCTGGCGAATGTGCGGTATGAGCTACGCCCCAGCTGCTTTCCAAGTTGTTTGACTTGCATGAAACTTCATGGCAAATCCACGGTCTACTTCCATGAGTGACAAGGGTCCAGCATTTTGGCAAGGATGACAAGCATTCAAAGCAACCACGCCGAGACCTGGTGCGGACATTGAATGGTTCGATTACCAGAGCCGCTTGTGGCCCGTGAGATTCTTTGATCTTTATGGCACCATATCCAGTTGCTCAGTTGCTGATGTCGACTTTGATGACCTGTGCAAGACGTGGTCTTCAAATTGCATCGCACAGTGTGACACGGACACGTGGTGGCATGCATGGCAGAGACGCCGGGAGTGGCTGAGCTTTCGCGTAGAGGGCGTTCGGCAGAGGATGAAACCATTGAAAGCAACCACTGTCGGACTGCGAATGGCAGTTTGAGGAGACAAGGATCAACCAGCTGAGTGGCCCGCTTGCTCTTCTTGTGCATGGACGTGTGTTGATTGTTGGTGCAGCTTGCGGCTGCGTCTTCTGCATCGGCTCTGCGCTCGCTGCCTTTTTGTTGCTAGCTGAGCTGCAAGGACAGTTGCTGTCTGACCGACGTGCAGTATGAGCTACGCCCCAGCTGCTTTTCAAAGTTGTTTGAGTTGCATGAAACTTCATGGCAAATCCACGGTCTACTTCCATGAGTGACAAGGGTCCAGCAGTTTGGCAAGGATGACAAGCATTCAAAGCAACCACGCCGAGACCTGGTGCGGACATTGAATGGTTCGATTACCAGAGCCGCTTGTGGCCCGTGAGATTCTTTGATCTTTATGGCACCATATCCAGTTGCTCAGTTGCTGATGTCGACTTTGATGACCTGTGCAAGATGTGGTCTTCAAATTGCATCGCGCAGTGTGACACGGACACGTGGTGGCATGCATGGCAGAGACGCTGGGAGTGGCTGAGCTTTCGCGTAGAGGGCGTTCGGCAGAGGATGAAACCATTGAAAGCAACCACTGTCGGACTGCGAATGGCAGTTTGAGGAGACAAGGATCGACTAACTGAGTGGCCCGCTTGGTTTGCTTGTGCTTGGAGGTGCGTAGATTGTTTGTTCACTTTCTTCTGTGTCGGTTCTGCGGCAGCTGCCGATTTGTGGATAGAGGAGTTGCAAGGCGATTTGCTGCCTGGCGAATGTGCGGTATGAGCTACGCCCCAGCTGCTTTCCAAGTTGTTTGACTTGCATGAAACTTCATGGCAAATCCACGGTCTACTTCCATGAGTGACAAGGGTCCAGCATTTTGGCAAGGATGACAAGCATTCAAAGCAACCACGCCGAGACCTGGTGCGGACATTGAATGGTTCGATTACCAGAGCCGCTTGTGGCCCGTGAGATTCTTTGATCTTTATGGCACCATATCCAGTTGCTCAGTTGCTGATGTCGACTTTGATGACCTGTGCAAGATGTGGTCTTCAAATTGCATCGCACAGTGTGACACGGACACGTGGTGGCATGCATGG
Source organism: Effrenium voratum (assembly GCA_963377175.1). Classification (NCBI taxonomy): domain Eukaryota; class Dinophyceae; order Suessiales; family Symbiodiniaceae; genus Effrenium; species Effrenium voratum. The sequence goes on from CAUJNA010000780.1 coordinate 9,584, forward strand.
CAGAGACGCCGGGAGTGGCTGAGCTTTCGCGTAGAGGGCGTTCGGCAGAGGATGAAACCATTGAAAGCAACCACTGTCGGACTGCGAATGGCAGTTTGAGGAGACAAGGATCGACTAACTGAGTGGCCCGCTTGGTTTGCTTGTGCTTGGTTCATTTGGTGGCGCGTTATCTGTGTCGGCTTTGCGCTGGCTGCCTTTTGTTGCTAGACGAGTTGCAAGGACAGTTGCTTGCTGCGCAAGAAATGGTCTGTCTGATCAACTGGGCAGTCGAATTGTTAGACCGACGCGCAGTGTGCACACGAGCTAGTCGCGAGCTTCTTTCCCAGTGCTTTGAGTTTTATGAAGCTTTACAACCAGTGACAAGGGTCCAGCAATTTGACAAGGGTGTGCGTGGACGTGTTTTGCCCCGTGGGTTGC
>CAUJNA010000780.1:15000-17500 GCA_963377175.1 Effrenium voratum
AGCAAGCAAGCAAGCAAGCAAACAAACAAACAAACATATCTGCTCTAAGCTCGTGTTTTTGGTTGGAGTTGCTACCTTTTGTTGGTTGGTTCGAAGTTTAAAGGGGAATCAAGAGGAACACTTGCCGCTTTTCTTTGTCAGGGGACGGGGGCCCCATTTTGACACAAGCCGATGTAATTAGGTGGTTCTACTACCTGCGGGGGTTATGAGGTTCAGAGGAGTGTATAGCCCATGGGTTCGTGCACCTGAATAGCAACACGTAGAACAGCATTAGAAGCTGGTAACGGTCGCTAACGCTAAAATTATCCTAGGAACGTGGAAGCACTCATGTGCCCAAAGCCCACCTTTCGACCCTTTGGCTTTTCGTTGTTTTCACACTTTTTGTCATGGCCCCAAAAGCTTGACCTCTTGTTCCAGGAAATGGGAGGTTGTCCTAGTTAAGGCCGCTCTTTGGTATTCTCTGTAAAAGGCGGCACCTTGAGCGGCACCAGAGTCCAGGTGAACCGCCCGATGCTTAGCGCAAGCGTGGCTCCATCTGCCCGTCCCAGCACCAGGCAGATGGAGGAGGAGCGCAAAAGGAACGCCATCCAGAACGAGAATGCCAAGGCGGGCTCCCAGGCAAGGCTAGGCAAGGCTCACAGGGTGCATTTTGCAGGCAAGGCTCACGAAGGGTTGCTTCCCACTTTTGTACCAAGGAGCCTCCCCTTGAGAACTCGCCATTTGGAAGAGGTCTTCATTGGCACAGCGGGGACTTCGTGCACACCTTGAGGAACCGGTTCTCAAAATTAGTCTTGGGCCGCGGTACCGCTCCTCAAAGCCACCATGTCAACGGAAATTCGTTGGACACTTACTTTACTTGACTCCGATCTGCGCGGATCGGTGACCAGTTTGAGCCGGAAGGCTGGGACGAGGTCCAAAGTGCGGCAGTTCTGATTGCTTTGGGGGGCAGACTCGTAGGTTTTGATCACGGAACCTTGGGAACTGGCGGAAACCAGGGCTCTTCCCGGCGACCTTATACAAGGGCCTTTTTTATTATTATTTCTGTTTTATGTTGGTTTCTCTGAGCAGCGGCAAAAGGAACCGCTGCACTTCTTTTCGACGTAGCCCTTTCTCAAGGAACGGCTCCCTGGCTTCGCCTCCCTCCGACCCAGGATGCGCGTGGACCCAAGGGCGGCGTCCTCGAGAGGGCCAAGCAGATGCTGGATGAAGACATGGATGATGCCCCTTGGCTCAGTGGGTTGTTCCATAAGGATGGGATTCTCCCATGATTCACAAGACGCATGCAGGATCTTTGCGGGAGTTTGTGTTAAAAAAGTGCCAGTCCGTGGTTCGTTGAGGGACATGAGGGACACGAAATTTCAACTACCCGTGGCTGGACATATAGGTGTGAACCACAGAGCTACAGGTTGCTACCTCAGTCATGGTGGTTGACGCCTGGAAGGAAGTGGGTGTCGGTTGGTCACACGGGAGCCGGTTCATGTGCCGGTTCATGGCCGCTGGCTGCATCTGCTTCGATAGGCCAAACCTCTCCTGAATCAATCTTTGTGCTTGCAGCTTTGCTTCTGTCTTGCTACAAGTGCCACACTCAGCTCCCCATAGTCCCATAGTGTTTTTGCACCTGCAGCTCATAGGCTAAAGAGCTCTGCCAAGCCCTCGCTCTTCCTGAAAAACGCGCGTCCCTATCAATGTTTTCCGAAGCGATGAAGATCCTGCCCCTTTGCCCCTCCCCGGCCTTCGGAGCCCGGAGATGCGTTTCGCCTAGGGAGGAAGCGAAGCATGCCTGAATCAGAGGGCGATCTCAGCAAGCGAAGCACTCACTCTTCCTGAAAAACGCGTGTCCTATCAATGATGTTCTTGACCAACCCAGTCTAAGCTCGGAGGGGTGACGTTAATCATGCATGAATGGGACATGGCGATCCCAGACCCAGCTGCCCAGTGGTGTCCTTTTTCCTTTTTTTTTTGAAGGGTTCCGATTCCTTTAAAGTGAACCCACCAAATAAGGATGCCAATTCTTTTTCTCCCATGGAAATCCACTGGGCATCAGAATCATGACGTGACGATCCCGCTCCAGCCGAGGTGAAACACATGAATCAGATGATGCTCTACTCCAAGATCGTGACCATCCGCGACGCCCAGATCCAGGAAAAGCGCCGCCCCCGGAGATTCGGATATTCGGATTTAGCCTCCAGGGCTGGCTTTTTTTGGGATTCGGACCCGCCCCCCCCCCCCCCCATGTTGTTTGTTTCTTCCAGTTTTCCCTTGGAACCATCCGGAAAAGGGTGCCCGAAAATAAGTAAAAAAGGAGAAACCACACACGATTTGGGGTTGGAGGGGGGTTCCCTTGAAAATTAAAATGCAGCAACGCAAAGAGGCAAGCAAAGTTGCGTTTGGTGTTTCTTTCAGGGCGGAGCATTAGAAGGCAAGGCCCGGATTCAACAGGGGGCCTTTGTTTCTTTGGTGTCCAGCCAATCATTTTGGGATCATGTTGATTCCAGCGGTG
>CAUJNA010000780.1:22500-57500 GCA_963377175.1 Effrenium voratum
AGGTCATCATTGAGCAGATCAAGGCACGCGGCTGAAATGTGGGTAGCCAGTTTTTTCCGTTGCGAAGGGAGGCCAAAAGGAAAGCCCGGCGCCATTTTGGGTCCCGGTTCCAAGGAGGTTTTCAACTTGCTTTCTCCTTGAAACCAACCTGAAAAGGGCACCCTAAATCAAAGAAGCCACACCCATGCCCTGCTTCCCCAGCAGCAGGGGGATTTGTCCTTGGGCTTGACATGGAACTTGACTGGAGGGTCCTGGTGTGGACCATTTTCCTCAAGGGGCCGTGTCTCCGGTGTGTTCCGCGGCGTCTGTTTCGGGGCTCCTAAGCTAGGATCGGGCGAGGGCAGAAGCTTGGGGAGCGATTTTGTCTTTGGGTTTCGCTGTGGCAGAGCCCAGATGTCTCCACCCATGTGCGGGTTTTGGAGCAACTCTCGGGGCAAGGGCGCCCTATTCAAGATAATTAACCCTTAGTTGGTGGTTTGGGCCAGGTTCTTGGGGATAAAAATGGAAAACAGCCCACCGAGGGAACACCTCCAAACCATCAACCCACACCACCAATTAGAGGGAAGCTGCGATCGAAGTTGGAATCTCCCTCGCTATGGCAAATGGACTTTTCATACAACTCCCCCTGTAAAGTGGTTGGTGGACATGAATCCCCACCTCAGCCATGTCCACCATTTCGGGTCCCCAAACAAATTTCGAACCCAGCAAAGCTTGGTCTGGGAAGGTGCTTGCTTGTGGATTCAAGAAGTATCGGTGGCTCACACAGACGGGCCTTTCTAGTTTTGAAGGCACCTCTTCAAATCGTGTTGTTCCTTGCCCGGCCTTTGTAGGGTGCATTAAAAGGGAATCCGAAGGGATTTGCACAGCGTGCCTTCTTTAGAGGGTACTTTTTGACGCTGCAAAGGAACATCACAGCGGTTAGAGTTTGTTTTTTCACTGCCGCTTGTGGGGAATGACTTTCTAGGGGTTCAAGAGTACCCTATTCAAATTTGGGCTAACGAGTTGACTCCTTACGAACTTCAACCATCGTTCTTTTGAGGAGGGATAGTTGAGGAGGCTTGGCATGTTTCAACTGGATTTCCACACCAAAAGAGGGGAGACCCTTTTCATTGTTTTGCGTGGGGTCATGAGTTTTCATGGCGGGGAATGGCAGGATGCCAACTCAACTTTTGGCTATTTTCCGACCCAGCCCAGTCCAAAACACCGAGTAATCAGCTTGCTCTGACCACCCGGTGGGTGTTGGACTCCCTTGACATTGGCGCCGGTGCGAAGCTTCGTGGTGCCTCCCGCCTTCGCGAAAAGCGCGGTCTCGATGGTCAGGACCGCCAAGCTCAGCGCATGAAGGAGGAGGAGCACCGCGACCAGGACGGGCGGGGAGACGGTGGGTTTCGGCCAGATGGAGGGTGGGGGACAGATAGCCTACTTTTGCCCGGTGGATTCCGCCCTTTCTTCCATTTTTTTGGGAAGGGTTCCGATTCCTTTGAAGTCAATGAACCAAAAAAGGATGCCGATTCCTTTTTTCCCATGGCCGCCGGGCATCAGAGATAGTGTTGGGTTTTAGGGGCTGGACCAAAGGTGGAAGAACCGTTTTTTATCAATAGATCTAAGAGGGTCTTCACCACAACGGCGGAATATAGGGTACTCTAAACATGAAACATACCCTGAACATATTGTTTTCTGCGCTCCCGTGATGTCGGCCAAGATGTGTCTCCTTGTGTATTGTCTTCTGCGTTTCCCGGATGTGGGCCAAGATGTGTCCGTGTGTGTGGAGAGGGTGCAAGTGCAAGTGGTGAGAGTGAGTGTGTGCCCAATTCGAGTTGTTGGGCTTGTTTTCGTGTTGTTTGGAACTTTGCAAGCGCCAGAATCAACGCAAGCCACGATAAACAAGGAACCCTCCCCTTTATGGTGCTGGCGTTCATTGTTCAATGTTTTTTTTTTTTAGAGGACCCACAAAAAGGGGGTCACCCCAAAAAAGACACAACATGATGGTTCTACAATTTCTGCCAAGGGACATGATCATCACCCCTTTTCGCAAGCCCTTCGGAATCGGTGTCGGGGGCCTGCGACATGTGTTTTAACCAACCAGCCTGCTGCCTTGTGAGGGGAAAGCAAGGGTGGCTGCTTGAAACGATAGTGGGGTAGTTTTACCATATATGGCTGTGGTTCACAAATAGGTACCCCAAATGGAACGCTGGTAAGTGGAGCCATGGACCAAAGCCTGCGGTCCCCTGGTGGTTTAGTTTCCCATACCCATATAAACAATGGATTGACTGGCCCACCCATGGTTTGCGGAGGAGCGGTCCTTCGTGCTGAAGCAGATCGAGTCTTTGAAGGCGGAGGAGATCGAGCAACAGCCCCTTAGTTGCAGCTTCCATCTGCCATGCGCAGGTTGTGCGTGCTTTTGAGAACAGGAACACCTTGCAAAATCATGGAGGGGAAAGAACAGTGAAGGGACAAGCGCCGGAGTTTTTTGAAAACATAGCACTCCAAAAAAAGTATGTATATTATACTGGAACAAACAAGTAAATGGGGAAAACCCGACTTCTCATCATGTATTGTTCTGTTGTTCGCGAACGGCTGGAAGCTTCTTTTTTTGTTTCCCAGATAGGCTCGGAGTGGTTCGGAGCGGCTCTGGGCTAGGGTTCTGAAAAGGTTCTGAGGGTTGCTGTTGGGGATACCAGCTGTTTCTGTACTATTATTTTGGGGGGAGGGGGGGGGGGTGATAAAGGAGTTTCAGTCCATTTATATGCCCGGTATCTTCAAGAAAAGACACACGTTGTGAACGATGGTTTCTTTTCCCCGAGCAGAAAACGAGCTGTGTCATGCAACCCATCCTGGTTGGGGGGGTTTTGGCCGATGCGGGTTGAATTCGAGTTGTGGAAACAGCCTCAGTGGTTGGTGGACCTACCCAAGATCAACGATCGTTCATTCGGTCCATTTGCTTAAGACTATTCCATATTTTCCCCTGTGGGTTTTAAAAAGAATCGATTTACCTACTCGAAATATTATTTTTCCCAGGGGGCTGAAGCAAATGGAAGAACGGGTCCCCGCTTGAATTGCGAAATGTGTGGTGGCCCATTTGCGGTCGTTGACTCCAAAGGCGGCGGCAAACAGCACGTTGGGCCCCGGACCTGACTCTCGGTCGCCGAAATCTGAGGCCTTTTGGATGCAAAACAATTGGCCGCTGGATGTCCATTCAACTCATATTCGGGTGCGTCTTTTTTTGAGGGTGCCCTTGTTGGTTTTAAAAGGGAGATCGACGGCAAAACCACCATTTTGGGGGTTCCCTGAAACAAGACATCATATGTCCAGTAACATCACCGGAGAGGGGCCAAAAGGTGATATTCAAGCCAACCCTCAAGGCAGATGGGTTCCTCATTTGGTTTCCCGAGAACAAGCACATCCAAAAATGCGGGCCGATGTCCGTGCATTCTGAAAGGGAGGATGTTCATTCAAACCGCAGCCGATTTTGTTTAAAAAGCCTAAAACAGAGGGGAGGTTGTTTGGCTTGATTTCTAAGTCACACAGCGCCCTTGGGGGTTTGAGGCAGCAGAAGAAGCTGGCAGCGGAGCGGCTTATGCAGGAGGCGCCGGGAGTTCATCAGTGGTTTCATTCCTTTTGACTTGAACCCGGGTCCTTTTTGACTTGTCTGGGTGAATTATAACGACCTCACACGACCGAATTCACCCCAAATGGTGGGTTTATGTGGGGAATGGCCCCTCAATCAACCACCGCAAGTTTCAGGCGGGTGAGACATTATACCCTCCCACCAGCTAACATGGAAATGCACAGACCCCTGTCAAAAGACTGCTTTCCTCTTGGAAAGGACCTTTTTGCGCTGCCATGTTAGTTGGTGGGAGGGGAACTCACCCAGAACACGCCTTTGGATCCTTTGGCTCTCCGACTTCATCCCCGGGTTGAAACAGGAGAAAGCTTCCCCGACGAACACCCCGGCCGCTCGGAGTTGGGGATGTCTTGGGAATGTCTTTTCAAGGGGATCCGTTCAATTGTCCAAACAAGACCCTTGAAATCTGCAGAAACTGGAGGTTCCACCATGACTCAAACAGTCAAAAGATGAGAACTATGCCGATGCCGGCACCCCCACAACCACTGCTTCTTCGCTCCTTGGATAGTCCTTGGGATTTTGGACATTGGAAAAGCAGTTGCTGGGCGGTTTTGGTAAATGTCTACTTCTTTACTGACAGAGTTGCTAGGAGCTTTCAAGTGTTTGTCTCAACGAGCAACAGGCTGTTCTGCCTGCGCCTGACCACTCGTTGTACTTATTGGCCCATCTCACCGTTGGACCTCCTTTCTTGGGCGATGCTTGAACCTACATGGTCTCATTGTTTGCTCCCTGGCGCGGACGATGCTGGTATGTGTCGTTTTGTGCTTCCCACAAAAGGCCGGGGATTGGCGATCGGTTTTGGAGAACGATGGCGGAAAAGAATGAGGGAATCTGGGGCAATGAGTGATTCCTTGAGAACTATTCAGACAATTCAAGGTTTTGTAGGGTTTGTGATGGCATCAATAATCATGGGCAAGGAGAGAAGTACAAGACCAAATCAAGCCGGTGATAGGGGAGTCACGTGCCTCAGGTGCGAACGCTCCCCACATTCGCCTGACGTTGGGCGGTCCTCCTGGTTCTGACCATTTTTTCTTTTAAAGGGATCAGGTCCCGAACGTCAGGTTCCATGTTAATTGGTCGTTTTGTTGTTTTCCTTTTTACATCCCATGTTTATTTGTGGGGGGGGGGGAGGGGAATGTCTTTAGCCCAAGTCTTTCACGTGCCCACCGATACCCTGGGCGACCTCCCCTGCTGGCAAGGTGAACGAGGCCAACTCCGCGGCCATGAAGATCAAAGAGGCGAGGGGCTCCGATCCGTTTTTTTCGTGGGGGGTCCATGTTGCAACCCCTGGGAGCTTTGGTGCGTTTTGCTTGGATGTTAGGAATTTAAGCAGCGAATGGGTTTTTCATTAAACCACTAAAAGTTGAACTTCTAGCAGGGCAGCAGAAAGGAACCGAGGGAGGGTGAGGAATCTAGTGCCTTCCCGAAACAAAACCAAAATTAATGCTGATGGTTGTGGGAAGTAAGATGTCGTGTGAGGGTGATCGCATTGAGCTTCCAACAAAAAGGGGTCATAGCTCTTTTAAGGGGGAGGTCTCAGTGCCGCAAAGGGGTTCCTTTTTCTACCACGCAGGGGGCTTCCCCACAACCAGCAATGTTTATCGTGGGAAGGCGCTCAAGTAGGAAGGCGCTGAGTAACGTGCTCGGTCAGCTGGACAGGTAAGAACACTTGTTGAGTGGTTGGAATCCAAAGAACAGCAAACATAATCTTCCATTCGGAGCTTCGGTCTGGATGGTTGCCATCGTGACTCAGTTTTGATAGTCACATGGTTCCCCAAGGAAGCAAGCAAGCAAGCAAGCAAGCAAGCAAGCAAGCAAGCAAGCAAGCAAGCAAGCAAGCAAGCAAGCAACCAAGCAAGCAAGCAAGCAAACAAACAAACAAACAAACAAACAGAAACAAACACGCAAGCAAACAAACAACCACACGAACAACCAAACAAACACAAACAAACACAAACAAACACAAACAAACACAAACAAACAAACACAAACAAACACAATCAACCAACCAACCAAACCAACCAACCAACCGACCGACCGACCGACCGACCGACCGACCAACCAACCAACCCAACAAAAACAACAAACAAACAAACAAACAAACAAACAAACAAACAAACAAACAAGCAAACAAACAAACAAACAAACAAGCAAAAAACAACAAATAACCAACCAACCAAACACACAAACAAACAAACCAACAAACAAACAAACAAACAAACAAACAAACAAACAAGCAAGCAAGCAAGCAAGCAAGCAAGCAAACAAACAAACAAACAAACAAACAAACAACCAACCAAACAAGCAAGCAAGCAAGCAAGCAAACAAACAAACAAACAAACAAACAACCAAACAAGCAAGCAAGGAAGCAAGCAAGCAAGCAAGCAAGCAAACAAACAAACAAGCAAACAAACAAGCAAACAAGCAAACAAACAGTCAAACAACATGATTTAGATGCAACAGTATGTGGGCCGATTCTTGCGTTCCCAGTTGGGGAGCTCCCTGCTTTTTGACGTTTACCCAGGATGAACCAAACGTAACAGGGACCCCCCCTTACTAAGTGGGAGGTGCATTATCGGCATTACACCCAGCCAGGGTCGCCCCACCCCAACCTTCTGCCTTCCCCAGATTGTTTGGGGGGGTTCCCTTTGTTTTCCACTAACCAGGCAAGTATATATATATATATATATATTGCTGGGGTCCTATTTCCAGCCAAGCTGCCAGGAGCGCATGCTCGCGGAGAAGCTGGAAGAGCAGATGCTCGCAAAAGCAAAGGGGCCCCGACCGTTGGCTGTGGGTCTTTTTCAGATATCCCTCCACCCAGAAAAGAAATGTTGCACCCGAAAAGGGCGGCACTTCGGTGGGTCCAGAGGGACGCATTTGGGTGGGACCAGTTTCCTTCAGGCGATTCAGGTGGCTGTGGGTCCAAGATAGGGTACCCCCAACATGACTTGCCCTGGTAAATGGAAATGCCAATTCATGCGGTCCATTTCCTGGTGGTTTTATTTTGACTCATAGCCACTTGAGTTGGGAACTCTAGGGCCACTCTACCAGACTGGTAAGGAATCCTTGGATCAGAACCCGTAAGGTTCCATCCTTAGGCTCTTTGACACCCGACAGGTTCATCTCTCGGCTCAAGCCTTGCTTGCGGTCAAGAAACCGCAGGTGATCGGGGGAAACCAGCAGTCCCAGCAGTCGAAGTGCGTGACATGGAACAGAACCACTGTTGGCTTCAGTGGCGCTGTGCTCTTTGTGCGTCCTCTCAACGGCATCTCTTGCACCGAAGGTGTGCCTTTTTTTGGAGGGTTCAAAGGAGCAACTTCAACAATTCCTTCCTGGGTTCTTCACACCTCTCGGGTCTCCAACTCCTTGGTTGCATGGGATCCATGGCTGCAACTCCTGGGTCACTGAGGCTGTCGTCGTTCTTTTTCTTCTTCTTCTTTTCTTGTTCGAGGCTCGGTACCCCTCTAAAAGAAAATTGCTTTCAACGGAAGCCAATCACCACAGACTTTAAGGGCCTTTGGGGCTGTCTTTTGTGGGTCGCCTCCACAAAAACCAGCTTCAAATGGACAGAAAAGTACAACAGTTGGCCACCCTATTTGACTGGGGGGTTCCATTTCACCGGCTGGTTCCAACTTGTTTTTTACGGATCTCAGGAAGATCATCGAGTACCAGGAGGCCAAGGACTGCGCCGGCTGGCAGGTTGCCGCAGTCGGACAGCAGCTTCTTTCTTAGGGTTTTTCCAAGTGACTTTTACTTTCTGATTTTTATCGTTGAACCAAACAGTTGATTGGAATTTCAATCTTGGGGCAAGCTTCTGGTGTAGAGGGAAAGCTGGAGAGGTCATGTTTGCGACGTCGAGAAATCCGTGGCTGTGTCGACATGTGCATCGAGGTTTTGCTTGGGGTTCTACGGTCTGGTTGACGCCGAAACCGCCAGGTACTCGTCACGAAGTGTATGGCGAAGCCAGTCGACGTTTATGCAAACAGCTCAACTATCCCCAAAAGCCAGAAAGAAATGTAAGAAATGTGTCTCTCCAGACCACTCCAGACCAATCTGAGGAGGTTTCCAGATCGAACGTAATCAGACTGGCTCAATATGTATTGGCCAAGGATTTCCTCTTCCTTTCTTTTGGGGGGGGTTCCGTTCCCTTTCATGCTTTCCAACGAGCATCGAGTGACACAGGACAGAACTGCAGGAAACTGGGTTTCAGGTTGCCACTTTCATGATCTCAAGGGGATCCCTTTAAAGCGATAAAGCAGTCATGGGGATGGGAATCTCACTTTGGTGGCACAGAAAAGTATGATCTTCATACGAAATGGGAGTGTTCAGAGGAAGGGGACTCTTAACATGTCGTTTTTCCTTTTGTTTTTGTTGTTTATTGAACCACCAAGAAAGAGTACCCTCAAGAACAATGACACACCCAAATGGGTGTGGTCGTTGTCCTTCAAAGGCTGGCAGCTTTGAGGTCGAGAAGGGTTGGCACACTTCGGTGGATTCCAAGGGGTTTGGAAGCCATCCTTTTCGCTAGCCTGAGCTTCCACTCTCGCCCAAATGGTTGGTTTCGTTTCGTTTTTAGCCAACCAAAAAGGGACTGCCCAGAAAAGACACCGAACCCATTCAAGATGTACCTGGAGCGTCCATGAGACTCCACAAACCTTTCAACATGGCGAAATCTACCCGAAACAAATTGGGCAACTCCACATTTTCATGGCGGCACAAGGAGACCGCCATGTTCCCCTTGCTTGTGGTTCTTCTTTTTGTTAAAATAATAATAATAATAGTAATAATAAATAAAGCAACTGAAAATAACAATAAACAATAAAAATAAACATAAAATAAGGGGTGGTTCCAATGGTTACCCACTCTCCCTGGTTGGTTCCATTGGCTTACCAAGAACTCCGCCTGGTCGGCGGCATCGTTTCAGGAGGCGCGGGAGCGGGAGCAGGAGGCCGAGAAGGCCCGCCTGGCGGCGGACAAGGCGCGACACGAACTCGGAGCTCGGAACTCGGGCGGAAGCTGCTCTTCGGGTGCGCTCTTCGGGTTCTTGAGCGTCCGGGGAACTGGGGTCGCCTAGGCTAGGAGTCCTTTTGATGGGTTTGGGAGTAGATGGGTTCCACTGGTTTCGATGAGTTAGATGGCCCATCAATTTTTCCAAAGGGTCACCTATGCCGGGTCTCCTCAGATTTTTGGTTGCAAGGTTCCCTGCAGAAAAGCAAACACGTGTCTCAAGGTTGACTAAAAATGTGAGACAAACCCTCCTTCCAGCAATCATGGAAGGGCAGTGCCCAATCTGCAAATTTGATTATGCTGAAAAGAGGGTGGCCCCGTGCGGTGGGATTTTCTCATTCTGCCGCTTGCTGAAATGAATATGGTAGATTTTCCCTTTTTGGTTTTAAAAGGTAATCTATCTCTACTTGAAATATTTATTCTTGTTTCCAGGGGCTTAAGCAAAAGTGAACGATGCTCATTGTGGGTTGCCTTCCACATTGTAAATATCAACCCACAAGCTCGCTCCGTTTTTTCTCGTAGTTGTCACACGTTTGGGAAAGGGAGGTTCTTCACCAAGTGATTTTGCCAGTGTGTGTGTGTGTTTTGTTTTTGACGAGCGGTTTCCGACTCGCAGGTTAGATATTGCAGAACGTGGCTGTGTCTCTCACATCTTTTGGACACGTTTCGGCTTTCCCATGTCACGTACACCAACCTACCATTGGGGAAGGGAGCATGCTGACCAAGGGATTCTACACAGGCTCTTCGTTCTTTTTGCATGTTTTCCTTGAACAGGTTCTGTTGTCATTTGGCGAGTTCTGGCAAGGACGAGAGCTCGCCCAAAAGAAACCCGGCGCGTGTCGTCTACTTCACACCCTCAGTAGTTTTCATTGCATTTTTGCACAAACCACCCGTGAGTTAACCCTTAGTGGGTGGTTTGGATTGGGGATTTGCCCCCCCGGGCTCCTGTCGAGAAATCAGAAACCTTCCGGAACAGCTCGAATTTTACCCCGGATTCATAAACCCGTCCCATAAATACGGGAGTGCGGGCCAAAACACGCCAAGGATTCCCCACGAAAAGGGGACACCAAGCGCAACGAGCTGACATTTCTGATTTCAAACCCCTGAACCTCCCCCCCCCAAAGAAGGGCATGAAGGGTTCCCGTTCGACAGGAGCGGGAGACGGCCCGGCTCCGCGCCATGCCCGCCGGCTCAGTCCGAAGGATTCGCTCGTTCCTTCCCGCGCAGGAAGGCGTCAAAGCATTAGAGGCTTCTCAAATTTGGTTTGGGAACATGTTTTGCTTAAATCAACTTATATATAATCTATCTAGTGCTTCTATACTTCTAGTTTTCATCACAAGTGATAATCAAGTTACGTGGTTCGAACTGTAGTTTCTGATTTAAACCCCATGCTCACTTTGCAGAGGATTTCCTTGGCCTCCGATCTGTCGTGCGATCGGGCCCCCTCTACCCACCCCCTTCGATCGGGCCCTTCGCCTGCGTGGGTCTGCATTCTCTCAAGAACTCGTCAGTCAAAAAGCAGCGCAAATTTGCGGCCAGCCATGCGGCATCTCTCATCTCCTCGCTTTGACGCCGCCGAATTTCGGATGGGCTCAATCCATATGGTTCGTTCCCCCTCCCCGTTCCGTGGGAAGATGGTTTGGTTGTTTTGGATGCCATACCCGTGGACCGAAGATCCTGGAACTTGTGACACCCGGGTAGATACAGATTTGTATGCAGTCACTTCGTGTAGGGTTGTAAGACGTCCAACACATGTTTCTTCCCCCCAAGCAAAAGGCTCCTTTTAGCAAGGCTGCAGGGTTCCGCGCGGGTTCTAGCGGCATGGCAACTGAAGCCCCCTCCCCAAGGGAAGAAACCTCACTCGTACTTGGCGCCTGAAAACCTGATGTCTGAAAGCCACCGAGGGAAAGCCTTAGGGGATCCCTTGGTGAGGAACACGACGTGAGGCTTTTTGCTTTGGAGGATAGGGTAAGGGCCCAGACCCATGGTTGTTCTTTTTCCGTAAATTGGTTTGAGGGGGGTTCCCTTGAAAGTCGCCAAGTTGCCCAAAGCCGACCTTTGGAGCTTTTGGTCTTCCTGATTTAGTCCAGATTCCAGAAGCTAACCTTTTGTTTCCCAGTTTAGTCAGGGGCAGGTGGGATCTACCAAACATGTTTGGGGCCCCCACGATATTTTGTCCCATGGAAATCCCACTGGGCAGGCGTCACGGCTCTTGGCAAGTTGTTTCTGCTTTTAGTCCTATTCATTTTCTTAGTAGGGGGTACGAAGCAAATTGTTTGCAAACTCCGTACCGTTTGGGTGAAGGGATCAATCGCTTCGCCCGTCGCTTCGCCGTATCCCTTCGCTTCACGTCGAGCAAGGCAAGAGAAGGCCCAGGACAAGGCCGCGGAGATGGACGCGCTGCGGGCCAAGCGCCCGGGGAGCCCAGCGGACGTTTCAGGTTTCACGAGTGACGTTTCGCCCGGGAGCTGCACGGGGCACATGGTCGTGGTGTTCGATCTAAGTGATTTCTTGGCGATGTGTCAAAGAAATACTCGGGTTGGATGAGTTTCGGTCTTCTCTTATGTTTTGTGGTTTGGGATGTAAAGTATTGTAAAGTTGTTTTGGGTGTTGCAATCCGATGATTTGTCTTGCACTCCCTGTTGGAAGGTGAATGATTCCGGATAAAACCTCTTCAACTTGTGTGTTGTTTCCGAATCTGCAGAAGCAAACACCAGGGCAAATGAGTTGCGACCCTTTTGAGAGGTCGGGGTTTCTAACAGAGAGAGCATACTTTGCTTGGCTACTGCGTAATGCTCGGTGCGGTGGAATAGCCAGTTGTTTGGCAACCCAACGCAACCAATACCGAAGTAAAGGCCCAGTTGTTCAATGGCACCTTAACCCCCCCTCCCCGCCCGGTTTGATGGGGCCGGGATGGAAACCCAAATAGAATTTGCAGATCTATTTTGTCAAGCATGATGCCGAGCTTCACAATGGCCCTTTTCGGTTGCAGATGTTTATTTGTCCTATGGAATCTGATTCCTACATCTAACAAAGGCAAGGCGTGCAAATGACCCAATCCTTGAAAGAGTTCTACAGGATTGATCTCGGCCAAACTCCGAAGTTTCAGTGCTCGATCTCCCTAGTGTCCACGTGAGCAGCGGATTCCCAAAACCGAGTCCCAAAAGGGCCGTTTTTGTCGGTGGTATGGTGAAAGGGGGAATCAGACCGCTTTTGGAGAAGAACACCCCGCGATTGATAAACCGGGGTTGATTCATACGGGTCAACATGTAGATCTTTACAACCACCTCAGCTTCAAAGGTCAATTTGGGGCGCTGATCACTTTTTCTTTTTGGGTCTGAAAGAATTTCCCGGGAGTTCGCCCTCGAGAGCGAAGCCTTTGAATCAAAACCCGCGGGGTTTGCCGTTTGCCCCAGGGAAAATCAAGGGAACCAGTGTAAGTGCTTCCACCTATTGTTCATCCACTATGAATCTTTCTTTCACGCCAAATTCCCGAAGACTGTGCTTCTTTTACTTTATAATTTTGCCCGATACTAAACCAATACGAAACTGCGGGCAACCCATATTAAGGGGTACTGTCAGCACTTCCCTTCTTTTAATTGTGAACTCAATTTGTAAAGTGCAATTTTGATTTCGCCTTTCGATTTTGACTTGACAAACTCCAAAAAGTGCCTTGAGTAATTTCACATAACTTCCCTTACTCGGAAGATTGCCGCTTTTGGGGGGCTTTTCGCCCAGCAAAGGGGGGTGTGGCATTTGGACCGGGACTGTAGTGGAAACCCTATTGCCATTAGTAGTATTGTGATCAGTACCATATTATGATTTTCATATTATTATTATTATTATTATTATTATTATTATTATTATTATTATTATTGTTGTTATGTTACTATTGTTATCTTATTATTGTTTTCATTTGTTGTGCAAGAAACATGGTCAAACAAAAATGGGGTGCGGGGGGTGGGGGCGGGATTTAATCATAGGGGGAAGCGATTAGGATGTTTCTAGCGGCCTCTTTTTCAGGAGCTGGAAATTGAACTTTTCCTAGGACCCCCCAAACACACCACCCCAAACACGCCTCCCAAAATGGTCCACTTTAGTCTTTCGGGGGTGTTGTTTTTCCTTCAGGGGGTGTGAATGGTTCTCAAGCTGGGCCCGTTTTGGCCCGACCAGCCAAACACCAGCCCCAAAAACCAGCCAAAATGGAGGGCGGCTCGTTTTTTGGCGCATGTGGCAAAAGGGGGCGACCCCCAAAAATGGTGGGTTTTTTGGCATACCCTCCAAAAACCCACAGTTTATGTGTCTTGTTCCGGTGGCCAGCCCAACACCAGCCCCAAAAAACCAGCCACAACGGAGGGCGGGCCATGTTCAGGTGGCCACAGCCCAGCCGATCGCCGTTTTGGGGGGTTTCGGCGTCGGGCAGCAGGTGCCATGGAGGCCGCCGAGCGCAGCGCCCGGCAGAAGGAGCAGGCGGAGAAGGAGAAGCAGGATCGCATGAACGCGGACCTCAAGGAGGCCATTGGGCATGGCCTTGATTGGTTGGGTTCGTTTGGTCAGACATGGATGGCTCTGCATTTTTTTCTTTTTTTTTTTTTAATCCCCCTATTCCATTGGAGGCCATTGCAGGTTCTTCCATTTGCTGAAATGAATATGTGTTATGCCCTCCCTGTTGGTTTTAACGGGAAACTACTATTGGACATCTTGTTTTGTCAAGGGAGCTCAAGCAAATGGAAGGGTTCAGGGTTGCGGGCATAGGTAGCCTTTTTGTTAGTTAGTGTGGTTAGTTTGGTGAGACATGGGTGGCCCTGTTTTTTGTTTTGTTTTTAATCTATTCCGTTTACCAGGCCCAGCTATTTTATCCGAAAGGACACATATATGTTTTATTTTCCCCTGTTGGTTTAAAGGGAATCTATCACTATTGGAATCTATTTTTTCCAGGTCAGGGCATATCCCCACTGTGATACAAGGGAGTCCCTTCTTTATATGGGGGGGTAGGCACTTTTAGTTGTTTCGAGCTCTCCGATCCCTGCCTGTTTTATAGCGAGCTGAGCGATTCCGGGGTATAACGAGCTCACCGTGACAAAGGTCCTTTACGTGGGATCCGTTAATTCAGCTTCTGGAAATACAGTATACTAAGTACTAAAGTGTGCAGTCCAATGTAGCCCTTGTTTGTTGGTTTTTGAAGGGAAACCAAAAGGAAAGCCAACATATTTTTTGAGGGGAGGGGGGTCCCCTATCAAAAGGCGCACCCAAATAGGTCCGCGACGAACCGTTTTTCGGAGTTGGTACCGGTCCTTTTTGTGCAGTATTTAAGGGAAGCCAAGAGGAACACCAGTGTGTTAACTTTTGGGTCTGAAAACAGACACCCAACTCAAAACGTGTTTTTTCCTTTTGGTCATCTCAAACAAGATACCCGTTCCCGGAAGTTCCACCCTTTTCAGGAACCCGAAAAGGGTTCGGCCAGTTACCTGCGCCGGTCTGATGAATCCGTTTTTGTATTTGAGGTGCGTTGCAAGCCAGCGCCCTGATTCCGAATCAGGCCATGGTGGCACAGCCCGTGCTGCCTGGGAACGTCTATAAGCGCACGCCAGCTTTCGCGGGTGACAAAGGTTGCCGTGCCAATGCATGGGTATATATGATTTTCGCGCGGCCCTCTGTTTAAGGTGTTTTTTTGTCCTTTTCCTTCCCCTCAAGAGGAAATCTCAAGCCCTGCTCCCTGGACCCAGAATTACCAAAATCACGTTTCATTCGCGCTGCCAACTTGCATTGTCTTTCTCGCCTATGAGGGTGAGGTTTTCTTTCTGAAAAGCGTTGTTCGTGTTGGAACACGAAGCATACCACAGTTCCGTTGCCTACTCATTGGAGCAACATGCCAAGACCCGGATCAAGCCGGGGACCTTCGGATCTTCAGAACTGTTGCCTTGCCAAGCCACCGCCTCAAAAAAAAAAGACACGCGAAGAGCAGCCCCGGGACCTCCTCCTTTTGCCGCCTTTGAGGCGCGGCTGCAGCAGCAGGCGGAGAAGGAGCGCCGCCTTGGGGAGCAGGCCAAGTTCGAGCGCGACGAGTTCGAGCGCATCATCGAGGCGAGCAACGCAGTCGCGAGAGCGGAGCGAGCGGAGCGAGCGTTACCGGTCCCTCCAGACCCCCCCCCCACACCTTTCTCCGGTGGATTCCGGCGGTGGGTTCTCGGTTTTGGTTTGTTCCATGTTGGTTTGGTATCCCCCCCCAATTCTCCTTTTTGTTTAGCCCGGCTCACCAATTTCTTGCCACTTGAGATGAGTTTCCTGTTGATGTGTTGGCTGGTGCTTGGAAGTGAAGCCTAAAGGAGCCCCTTGTTGGGAAAGCTCCTTGGATCGATTCGAAGCGAAGCCAAAACCGAACATTTGCAACCGTTTCAGGGACACCTACAAGGCTAGAAGAAGCCCGTTGAGTTGCGCCGTATCCTTTAAGACGAGATGTGGCCGTGGGTCAAAACCACTGGGATCCTATTTTGGGGTAGTAGGTGAATTCACCACCCAGTTTAGAACCTATTTTAGTGGGGATTGGGATGTTCACTGGAGGTACGATTTGGCTTTTGACCCATGGCCATGTCGTGAAATTTTCGAGTCCCTGTGGTGAAGTCACCGGCTGAGGTCCAGATGCAGCAGGAGGAGGCTGAGCGCCAGAGGCAGGAGGAGGAGCACGGAGTGCGCATCCGCCACTCGGAGGACCTTTGGGATGTCGGGGGTTTAAACGGGGCGGAGAAAGGCTTGACTGCTATTGGGTTGGATCTTTAGACTTTAGACTTTTTGGTTCAAATCAAGGTGTTTTCCACCAAACTTCAAAAAGTTCAAACACTTTTTTGCAGGGGGGTCAACAGCAACCAAGAAGGCAAGCCAACACGAAAACTTCAGTTGGGCGCGTGTTTGAAGAGTACCTAGATAGCCAAGTTGCAGCTTTTTCCTGTCCCTGTGGCTGGTTTTTGGAGTACATGGACAAAAAGCAGCAACTGGCGATCCAGGTAATTTCTCCCTTGGCACTCCTTTTGAGGTGGATGGACAAGGTGCAAAGGAGGCTTGAGTGCTGGTGTGTTTTTCAAGTAGGGGCCCCCAAACAAAAGAGGGTCGGTTGTGCTTTCCCATGGCTGAAATTTCGGGCGTGGGCGTTCTCGTTTTTCTAAGATGACTTGAAGCTTTAGGCCGCACTGACTCTGGTTTCGCTGTGTAAGGGCACGGTCTTGGGTCATTGCGCTTTGTTTGCTGAATTGGTGATCGAATAGATAGTTCCTCATTTCGTTTCAGAGGGGCAAGTTCCTGGGCGGTGAGTAGTTGTTTACCTTTTTCACAAGCACCTAATTGGCAGCTCGCACCCATGGTTTCTCGATGTTGTTTGTGTGTTTTCCATCCGCAAAGCAATTGGGTGGCCGGTTCCTCGCTTCGGGAAACAAGAAAACAGTGGTTTGCAGCATTGGGCCAGACACGGGCCTTTTTGAAAAACCGCCTTTCGGGGGCCTGGCCCAGCAATTCTCCCACTCACTCGAGCCACTTCCTGAAAACCGATTGGGGTAGATGAAGCTTAAGGCTTAAGGGAGAGTCCCAACCACAAAATATGGTGCAGATATCCGCCTTCTTGATTCTTTACCTGGTGGGTAGACCAGCTTGATGCCCATCATACCGAGCGGTGTGGGTTGGGACTCTCTTGGCGCTTTTGGCTCGTGCTGCCCGGGTGCCGCACCACCCAAGGCCTCCGGCCTCCAAGGCCTCCCGCCTCCCGCCTCCCGCCTCGCGCCTCGATCGAAGCGAGCGGCGCAGGAGCTTCGCCATCAGATCTCGGCCCGCGAGGAGAAGGCCTACCAGGACTGGAGATTGGGTCGATGGCAATCGCGGAGTTGGGGGAGTTAGGCTTGTTTTTGCAGTTGGGGGAAGGGGGGGGGGACTGTTGCTTCTTTTTTTTTGGGCTGGGGTTTCTTTTTTTTTTTAGGAGCCGGTGGGGCCGGGGGGGATGTTGACTTGTTTTTTCTGAACCCAAAGCGGTCCTTCCATGAGATTCCCTATCATTTTCTTCAAGATGCGCTTTCTCTCAGTGGATCCTTTGAGGAGCGCCGGGACTTCCTGGAGGAGGGCAACGCGGTGCGGGCCTCCATCGGCAACGAGCGCAAGAAGCGCCTTGGCGTCGAACCGAAGCAAGATGAAACCTACCTGATTGGCCTTCTAACTTTGAGCGACACGCCAGGCTTCCCATGTTGTTTTTCTTTTTTTTCCCCCGACTTTGTTTTCCCAAAAAGGGTTCCCGAATGCTTCTCCTTTGGGTTGGTTGGAGTATCACCTTTTGGGAGAGCGAATCATGTGAGTTGTTTCGGAGGGGCGATGTTGAGGAAATATCGTGTGAAGGTCACTCCGCCGAGTCCTGTCAGGTGTCGGGGGCCCGAAGGTGTTTGACGAGAATAGTTGAACGCACGGTGTTTTGAACAACAGTTTGACATGGGTCAAACTCAACTCTGGAGATACCAAACATGGCTTGATCTATGGTCTTGTGGAGGGGTCCTTCAATTCCAGTGAGTAGCTAGGCCGACCCTCTGGGAACCCTTTGGTTGAGGTTCCTGAAGCCTCCCCTTAAACTCGGCAACACGAGTGTGAAAGGCAAGGGCCTTGGGTCTTCGAGATGCGCAAAAAGATGTGGTAAATGAAACCGGAGCCTGCAACCCATGTCCACTCCTCTTTTCTTTCTCCGACGCCCAAGCCCAGAGGGGAGCCAAAACGTGGTTAGAAGTGTATATGGCTGTGGTGGTCAAAACCACTGGTACCGATCCCATTTTGGGGGATTGGTGATTCGGGCTCCGCGCCCATTTTAATGCGGAATCCTCTAGTAAAGTCCCGGCGCCCAAGGCTGGAGAAGATCAAAGCGCGCGGCTTGCCGGCAGCTGGCGGGTGGGCCTTGGGTCCACCGTTTTTCGCAGCGTGGGTCGTAGTCCCCGGTTCCTTTTCTTGACCTCTATTGGGTTGGATCTTTCGACTTTGACTTTTTGGTTGAAATACAGGTGTTTTCCACCAAACGCAAAAATAGTTAAACTTAACAGGGGGGTCAACAGCAACCAAGTTTTCCCCCAGCAAACCGTTTGAACGTTTGGCCATTGCGGCGTTGCCACCTCAGTTCGTTCGGCTCCAAGCAAAACGAGTCGTTGTTCGTGCGCGGAAGCAACTACACCAAAACTCCACCGGTCTTGCAACTTGCGCGGCTCGTATTTTGTTTCCTCCCTTTGTCCGCGGCCTGCGTGTCGGGTCGATGGGTCGATCGGGTCGGGTTGAGCTGGCCATTCTAGGGGTACCTTCCCCATTCTTTCCAGGGATCCTTCTTTCTAGAAAGCCTCCGGAAACCCAGGGAAAACAGCTAGTTTTTGAGAAGGAGGATGGTTAAAAGGCATGGACAAGGAATCAGCCCCTAGAGCCGCTGGGATCGATCCTGCGCCTGTGCGGTCGATGGGTCGATGGGTCGATGGGTCGATGGGTCGATGGGTCGATGGGTCGATGGGTCGATGGGTCGATCGGGTCGGGTTGAGACATAGGCAAGATCGAAGAGTTGAAGAAGAGCGGGGTCCCGGAGAAGTACTGGGCGGAGCTCGCCAGGCGATCGACTCGACTCGACCGCTTCGACTCGACTTTGCTCTGGGAGTGAGGGGTGAGGTTTTGGTCCGAAGGAGAAAAAACAGGGCGTGGTGGTCAAACATCGGGCCCCTGGTAAATGTAAACATGGACTGAAACCTGCGGTTTTCGGGTGGTTGAAGTGTGACCCAGAATCAATGTTTTCGTAGATGGCGGTTGGTGCGAAATCTCTCGTAGGCATTCGCGATGAGGTAATTGGTTTAATATGTTTAACAGTGCCCGGCAGCCCCGATTCTAGTTATTTCGGCCCTTAGTTTTCAGTTGTTCTACAGGTGCAGCGCATATGACGGCCCAGCTCTATGTCCCAGCGCATTGTTGAACGCTTCTTTCTAGGGATCCTGAGGTTGGCGCGGGTGTCGAAGGGAAATACACCGACCTGAAGTTGAGCATTGCAGGGCCCCTGTGGTTTTGACGCACCACAGAGTCATGGAAAGACAAGCGGAGTCTCCCCCCCCCTCCCGCCCCCACCCCTCCTTGATTGTGCTCTGGTGACCATGCCCCAACCCTCGAGATGTGTGGAACTGTGGGAGCCCTTTGTGAGGTTCCAGGGAAATGACGAGTGCGCACGAATTCATTTCCAGGGATGGGGGTTGGCTTTGGCAAATCCCCCAGGGTCAACGGTCAAGACCGCCCACTCCCTCAAGGGCTCCGAAAACCAAGATGGAACTCGCCCTAGGAAAAGAAAGAAGTTTCAACTGGAAGGAGTTCGGAGTCCCCAGTTGTTGACACATATGATGGGCGATGTTTGTTTCTAACATGTTGGACTCATGACAGCCATAATTTGGAGGACTCGTTCTAGCTCGTCAACCCTTTGATAGAGATCCTTTCGGCAAGGGGTTGCGCACCCCAATATGTTCATTGACATGGAGTTTGTTTGTGGTTGGGTTTCAAGAGAACATGAAGAGAATCGCACAAATTGGAGCTACAGTCACCCTCCGGGGCAAGTGAAGATTCGTAAGGGAAAGTCCGAAACACGCATACTTTTGCGACCAGGTCTTGATTGTGACTCTTGGGTTTGTCTTAGGGGGCATCCTTATTGATGGTCTCCCTTCGCTCGGCTGGACATGGATGGCTTCTAAAAGGAAGGAGGCACGGACCAGCCGGAAGCTCCAAGAAGGCCTGTTAGCGGGGAGGGTAAAGAGCATGGATGAATCCTTGTGGAATGGCTGGTAATAGTCAGTGTGTGAAAACATCATGTCTCCGCGACAGGAAGAAAATTTCCATCTGAGCATCGAAGAATGCCCTTCTGCGCGGCCAGCAGGGATGCAGCAGGCGCATGCTCAAGGCTTCGGCATCAGTCTGAGTTTCGATGGGACATACCCTCAAACATGCTCGGTGGAAGCTTTGAATGTTGTCTGTTAAAAGGTCAACAAGTACAACGGCATATCAAGGGCCGCCACTTCAGGATGTTCACTTCTTCTGGTTCATCCCTGCGCCGCAGTGTTCGCACCTGTGTCACCCCAAGCGCTTCCGATCCCCGTCAACTGCCGGGGTAGCCACCGAGCACGAACAATCGGCGCTCGACTCAGCTGTGCGCCTTTCGGTTGGTCAAAAATTGAGCGCCTCAGCCGAGTGTGGCGAAGTCCACGGCATGTAATGAAGCACCGTTTCACTGTGGGCTCTCAGCGAGCTCATGTCTCACGCATTTCAAGCCTGGGATTTCGATCTGGAATGAAACGAGAACTAGAGGCAAAGAAAGCAACTGCGTTGGGTGGGGCTTTTCACGCCAGAGTCCCGGAGCAAAAGTCCAGAAGAGTATGTTTCATTGAACATAAATAGCACAAATAGATCTCTTTCAGGCTGATTTGCGCCGCTCCCGTTGTGCACTAAGCCGTGCAAGCCCCTTGCATCAAAAAAGGCCGCAGCGCGAAACCTTGGGTACATTGTTAGAAGGAGGTCACAAAACAGGGTGCCCTTTTTGCCCATGGCCACTGGGCATCTGAGGCGTCGTTTTTTGGTTTTTTGTTTTTTCATGGGTAACTTGCCACAGTTTGCCCAATAGACTGCCGGGCGCCCAGCGATAGTCATGCGCCTGCCCATGCGACCCTTCAGGTGGAGGATGGGCAGGTTTTTCCCCAAACGTGATCCAGAACACTTGCCTAAACAGGGCCGCGCCTAAAACAAAAGAGCCATGAATCCTGGATCTGTAGGGCTCATGTCGTCGAATCACAAAGTGCCCGGAGTTTCTACTTTTGGGGAACGCCGTTTTAGTGTTTCAAAAATCGCCACTCAAGTAAGTTCAAGAGCACCTGCTCGTCGTATTGGCTCGGACCCAGACCGCATTGGCTTGGCACCGGCGTCAATGTTTGAGTCTGGATTGATCAACACGCCTTCCGCTTCCCTTTGTTTGATGTTTCAAGGGGACATGCAGGGAACCCTGAGAACGCCTATGCTTCACTTTTGGCCAGGTTTATCAATCCAAGGTCAACATTACGTAACATTAGTCCTGCAATGGTGGAAGAAGTAGCGTTTCGATTGATATTTGGACACTTGCATGTTGTCAACAAGCATGTTCCAAAAACATGTTCCGTTGCTTCTTAGACTTCTTGCTTGTGCTCAGTAGGGTGGGACCTAGGGTGTTGGCAACGAACCAGCGAGGCTTAGCTCCTACGAAAGTGAGCTGTGGACCTTTCCATGTTTTGCTCGTGAGGCGCGGATGCGAGGCAGCGAATCCCAAACCAAAGTCCCAGTGGACAACAACCACATCGCCCATGGCCGGATGGTGTCACACGAAGCCTCCAAGACATGTAGAGCAACAGAGCTGTTGCAAGAAGAATCCCCTCCCCTGACGCAGTCTCAGGCAGCCCAATTGTCTGGGAGCCCCCCTTTGGGTTGGTTTCAGTCTCAGGCAGCCCAATTTTCTGGGAGCCCCCCTTAGAGGAAGCGATCAATTTGGGACTTTTGGGTTTCCACCAGCCCGGCTCGCAAGTCCCGCCTCAGGTGCTGAGCAGCACCCCGCCTTTCGAGCCTTTGCGAGCGGAGCTGCGAGAAAAGCCGAGTGTTCATGGGTGCCGCGTTCTAAAACCAAATGACAACTGGCCATTTGGAGAAAGTGAGGGGTTTGGGTGGTTGGGGTTGGGATAGCAACAATAGCCGTTCGCGTTGAAATGTGCTCGTTTGGGGTACATTCCAACCACTTGCCAGCGGGTGGACCGGCGCCTCCGTCATTGGCATTTTTTTTTGAAAACTTGTGTCAAGTCCCTATGTATTTTCAACCACGGGAAACTGATAAAAATGGCAAAGCTTGCGTGTAAATGCTTGGTTTGCTCTTTCCCTCAAAAGAACCCGCAAACTCCGGGCTTTTGACATCTCATCTTCCAAATCCTTTGAGACCTTACGCATGGAGGCAAATTGCTCCTTATCTGGAGGATCCAAGGATTTGTCTGGGGAAAAACCCCACCAGTGTGACGGAAACGACAGATTGATTCAGGTGGGTGAAATACATTGGGCAAACTAGTTCAACTTAAAAGTCAGCCCTGATTTCCCTCAGGGGAAACAAGCAGGAGGCTGCCTGAATATGGGTATGCGTCCTCATTTCTGGGAACCCCCCCAAAATGAGTCCCCCCAAAAGTGAGCCTTCTCCTTTTGGCTTCCCTTTAAACCAAACCCCAAAACGGGTACCGTCAAAAACGCACACACATAATCTATCTCTCTATAATGTACAAATATACGTGTCTATATATATATATATATGGTACCCCCCCCCATGAACCCTGGGTTGGTGCGGTTGACCTGTATTTTCCAGTGTTTTATGCTTCTTTCTGCTTCTTGGATTTGTGGCAAAATTGGGGGGAGGGTAGTACATGTATAGGATACGCATGCATGCATACAGATGTGATAAAAGCAATGACATCAGCACCTGCAATCTGAAAGAGTTTGAATGCATCCAAGAATACAAGAACAACTCAGACATTTTTAAGAATTATTAAACATTCTGGGATTCAAGATTCAAGATTCAAGAATGTGAGAAATTTTTTTATGGGAATCTTGAATCTTGAATCTTGAATCCCAGAATTTTTAAAAATTATTAAAAAATATGGATTCAAGATTCAAGATTCAAGAATCCGAGAACATATTTTCTGGGAATCTTGAATCTTGAATCCCATAATTCTTAAAATGTCCCAATACTCTCGGTGTTCAATAAGATTCTCGGACAAGTTTTCCGTGAAATAGTTCAATCCAGTGGTAACGGATGTTCGAGGTGATAGAACAACTTGAACATTTTAGGGGTTGACCAGGATGGATGATTCTCAGTAAAGTGGTGGTTTGTGGGCTTCTCAATATTGAATCCCCAATCCAGTGGTAAAGCACTTTCAAGTGTTAGAAGAACTTGAATGTTATTTGGGTTTGGCCAGGATTGACAATTCTCAGGAAAGTGTTCTGTGTAATCTTCAATATTGAATCTTCCATCCGATAGTAGCAAATTTTCAAGTGCTTAGCGATCCAGTGGACACATTTTCAAGTTATTGGTTAGACAAACTTTCAAGTGCTTTTGGTGAGCTTCATGTCAGCTATGCTCATGTTGACCCCTTTCCAGGAGGTAAACAAAGGCAGGTGCAACGCTCAAAATACTGCATTTTCCAGTATTTTATGAGGAGGCGTGGATCATTGGGGGTACTATATATGTGTGTATGTATGTGTATATATAGATATACATATGTACGTTCACACACCGTCCCCCACCCTCTTCAACTACCTGTCCACATTTGCTCATCTACTGCCTCCACCTTTTGACATAGAATTCACTTTCCTGCGCAAATAGAACTTTAAATACAACGGTTTAGCTAGAATCCCTGTTTCGAGATAGTTTTAGATTTTGAACCTCTCTTCCCTTGAAATTTCCCTTTGGAACACCGTCTAACAAGTTCAATGTCGGACCTTTCTTATGCTACAAAAGGGCCAGAATGTAAACAACACAAATCCTATTTTTAATTTCCAAATGTTAAGCCATATTTAATATGAATTATATTTGAGATGTAGTCTCTATTCACTTGATATTATCAAAAGCAAATTGAGTTGTGTTCGTCTTAGATTATACTTACCACTTGGATTATATTTGGGGAAAAACATCCATCTTTCTTGTGTTATAGATTAGTTGGAGTTTAGCCGAAAATATATATTTACATTTTCATGTAGCTGCTATTTGGAAAGGATTTGCTTGTTTAAGCTGTAATTGAACATAATCACATTTTTGAAAACTATATCCATACTAAACTATATTCAGAATTCCAATTCTAGTTGAAGTAACATCTTATGTGCAAAGGGTATCATACTGGGACATTGTGGAGGACTCCGGGCTCCAAATTATCACGCTTTGGGGACCCACAATTGGAAATTTCGAGAATATAAATTTGGAAATTCTAGATTTGCCATCCCCAAAAGGCAGTAAAACCAGGGTCCATGGGGGGGGGTTGCATATATATATATATATACATACATATATATATATATATATGTATACATAGATGTGAGGTTGGGTCAATATCCAGTGGTGTGGTTGGTCCAATTCGGGAGGGCCATGTGGGACACTCTAAATTTCCCACAAACAGCAGGGGATGAGCCCAGATTTCCTCATGAGTAGGTCACTTTCAATGACTCACCAGACATGGAGGCAGATCCCGGCGCAAGCCTGGTTCATGCAGCCCGTGTTCACGCCCGGGAGCCAAGGACCGGAGCTGACAGATGCGGTTGAAGGGGGTGACAAGGGGCGTTTGAACAGGTTGGGGTACCAAAAAGGTTGGGTTCCTTTTGGTTCCCCGTCAAAAAAAATGGAGCACCGAGCCTCAAAAAGAACCCCCCCCCTCATTTATGTTCCAGGTTCTAGGAGTTGGAACCGGCTCCAGCGTGGCCGGGTAATCCTCACCGAATTTTGCCCAAAGGGTCCCCTGGGCCGGGGGTTTTGTTTCCACTACTCTCGGTTGGAGGGCAAGAGAAGTCCACATTCGCATGGCACCAAATGGTTCTTTTTGCGAAGACCCAGGATTCGCATTTCCTTACAACCCCTGCTCTCTGTTTTCCTGGACTTTGTACTTGTTGGGAAGACCAGTTTAGAGGCAAACAACAGTTTACCCTCCCTCCCACTTTCCTAGCACCAGTCGAAGGGGATTGAAGGTCGATTCTCCTCTTGAAGGGCCTTTCTGTCCGGTGCTATGTCATTGTTAGTGGGAGGGACGGTATGCCTTCTTTCGGCAATCCACTCAGGAAGTGAGTTTCGGACACATGTGGATCTCGCAGGTTTTGTTCATTCCTGAAGTTCTCTCAAGCAAGCTCAAGCACGCGCAAGTACGCTCGCTCGCCTGGATTTAGTCGCATCTCCGGCAGGGCAAACGCTGATGTCGGGGGTTCGTCCAATTTCTTTTTAGGGCCTTCAAAGGGGGGGTAGTCAAACGGTGGAGCCAACCCTTGGTGGCTCCCAGCCATCCCCTTAGCGTTTTTTTGCTTCTTTGGCCCACTAAAAATTAGATAAACCTTTAGCGGGGGATCTGAGGACAGCTCAGAATCATAAAGTCATCCGCTTTTGATTTGGGGAAGCCCAGGGCCCCTGGATGATGTCGACTTCGGATGAATCCGACTTGATACCATCAGGGCGAATCACCGGACATGTTCTTTGGGATTCCATTGCCTCGAAGTGTTTTTTTCTACCCTGGGAGTGGCAATGTGGGCCTGTCTTCAAACAGGGTGCCTCAAAATAGGCATGTGTTCTCCTGTGGTGTTCTTTGAACACCACCCGCGAATTCACCACCCATTTTAGTCTATTTTAGCGAGGATTGGGATGTTCACTGGGGGGTACGATTTGGATTTTGACCCATGGCCAAAGAAGGGTAACCTCAATTTGAAAAAGACGAGCCACCCATCTGGCGTACAGATGGAGGAAGCCAGCTCACCCTGAAACGAGCTCACTCAGCGGTCCGTGGGGAACCAAAAAAGGTAAGCATGGCTCGAGCCAGGGTATTCCTCCCGTGCATGGCTTTGCGGTTTCGTTTTGGTTTTGCAACTCAGGCAAAAGGGAGGAGGTTTGCCCGAGCTTAAACATACCATTACTTGGCGGCTTTGTTTGGTTACAAACAAATGTCATGAACCCAGAACGCCCCATTCAGGAGACCCAACCTCATTTGTGAGCCTTTTCCTTCTCGGGCTACTCTTTTGGGGTTGCTTTAAGCTGCCAAAAGCCAAAGGGACACCACTCGGTCTTGGGCGCTTCCCCTATTTTGAAAAAAGAAGAACAAACAACAACCGTATTTTTTTGGTCGTAAACCCGTTGTTTGTTTTTTCCCGGCGGAGATCCGAGGCCCGACGCGCGGAGATAAAACAAACGCAAAAAACACCGCGATGTTTCCCAGGTGCGCCATCGGCGGGGTGCTGCCCTTCGGCGCGGTCTTCACGGAGCTGTTCTTCATCATGTCGGGCGCCCGTGAGAGTGTCCAGGTCCCTCCGTACGCTCGGTTGGGAACGGGGGATTCGTTTTTCCAAGCACGTCGTGTTTTGTTTTTGTTTTGTTTTTGTTTCTGCGCTTTTTGAGAGGTGAATGGATGCGGATGGAGAAAACTGGAACGGTCCAAAGAGATGGAACGTACGCCCAACAAAGCGACTTTTGGTCCGAACATGTTTTTTGTTTTTGCACTTTGAGGCAGACTTGATGTGGAGCAGACTCTGAAACAACGATTTTGTTGGACGGATGTGGTGCGAAGGAGGAACTTGGGCCTAAGTTTTGCGGTTTGAAACATCATGATTTTCCCATTCAAAAAAGTAATCATTGTTTGTGTTCCCTCCGCACGATCTGCACAGACAGAATCTCTTGGGTTGCATGAGTCGTCTCCCTGCCGGATGTGTTCCATTGCCAATGGGTCCAACAAATGGTGAGGGGGCTGAGCATGAGGTACACCCAGTTGCCCATTGGCAACTTTTTCTTTGGGAAGGGTTCCGACTCCTTTGAAGTCAACGAACCCCAAGAAATGCCGATTATTTTTTCCCCGTGGAAATCCACTGGGCATTTGCGCATTGTTCGTGCCCCGGTTGTGATGATTTTTGCCAGACCGAAGGCTTCGGTTCCTGTTTCTTGTGGTTGCCATGGGGTCTGGGCCTAACGTGTTGCCCAACCTATCCCCCATTGTGACAACCAAACTGCACACCTGTAGCAAAGCCAACTCTTGTGACAGAATGATTCTTATTGGTTGTGGGTTTGTGTCATTAAGGGAAACATCCAGACTGTCCACCATTCTAAGACATTCTGTGCATGGACAAACTCCTGCACCACACGGATGACACACTATGATTCTTCCGGAGAAACCATTTACCTGGTGCGAAGCGGACTTGATTTCGTCCATCCACAGCTTGTTTGCTTCAGCTTTCTCCCCAAGTTCCTGGGCTTTCTGCCTTTTGGCTTGGACCATTTTGCCGGGCAAAAAGCCGCCCGAGGTCGTCTCTGTGGCAGCATCAGTTCTACTACCTCTTCGGCTTCTTAGCTTTGGCCACTCGGCTTCCGAAGCGGCGCCAAAAGGAAAACAAAGGGAAGCCAACGGCGCAAAGTCAAAGTGGACGCTGAGGGAAAGCCACGTGGCTGTGGGCACCCAAAATGGAATCCCGGTAAATCGAAACATGGGCTAAAACCTGCGGTGCCCTGGCGGTTTAATTTTGACTTATGCCCACGAGACCGAAAAGTGGACACAAAGAGCCCCGGAAGCCCCGGAAGGAGGTGCCAGGTTTGGATGACATGCCGCTGCATGCCCCTTTCGCGGTTCAGAGCTCAGCGATGGGTTTCTCCGCTTCTCCTTTTGTTCTTGATGCAAATTTGGTCTTTCGCCTTTCGTGTTTTTTTGGGCCCCCTTTGCGTTTGTGCCAAGCAGGTGTTGCCCCCCTGAAAGCCCAAGCCAGCTTCTGGGGGTACCCCACCAAAGAAAAGCCCTAGCCCGAAGGGTCACGCCCGGACCCTATGGAGAACTTCGACCCCTTGGAAGCAAACCGATTTCGAGGGCCCAAAATCAATGGGGACCCGGGGACCCTCCAGAGGTCCTGGTGATCTTGCTCATCACTTGCGCGGAGATCTCCATCGCGCGGCTCGGCGCGCTGCGATCTTCTTGAGAACGGAGCTGCGAAATCCGGAGATGCGGGTCTGGATTTGAGTGTGGATCAAAAATGGGTACCCAAAATGGCTTGCCCTGGTAAATGGAAACAAGGACTCAACCTGCGGTCCCCCGGTGGTTTCATTTTGACTTATACCCATTCGGGTATGTGTCAAAATTAACCACCAGGGAAATGCAGGTTTTGGTCCATGTTTCCGCTTACCAGGGTTCCATTCCGGGTACCTATTTTTGACCCACAGCCATTTCTTGCTCCATTGTTGTGCGCAAGGCTAGTCCATACATGTGTAATTATGGCGGTCACATTCCCTCTGCCCACTTTGTTTGGGCAATGCGAACCCTTCGAATTGGGGGGGGGGGGGGGTTGTCAACACAGGAATTGATGCCCTAAGTGGTTGGTCTCCGTTTGGTTTTCCTAAAAATACCAACCATGTTGGGAAACCCACTCCTCAATGGCTGGCAAAGGACCGCCCAAATTCGGCCCCAGCAAAGAATTTAAGAGCCGATTGGGGGATCCTTGTTTGTTGTTTGTGGTAGTGGTCATCATATGTTTATGGTCAGCACGGTTATGTTCCCTTTACCTAGAATAACGGTAATGTTATTTATGGCAAGTACGGCGACATGTTCATGGTCGCGGTTCTGTTCGCTTTACTCCGTCATATAAGGAACTAAGTGATAGTCCCTTGTCAGCTTCCGTTGATTTAGAAAGGTATGTGTATACTAGAAATTGACCCCAAGGTACTGAATCGTTTTCCCCTTAAAAAACCGCCGTGTCCTGAAGACATGGACCCCACAGATTCTCCGATTCACTCCCCGGCCGAGATTTTCTCGCGCCTCAGAGTGGATGGGCGAGATCTGGACAAATGGAAACCCCAGGAACTGGTCGCGTTTTGCTTGAAGTCCCGGGGTGGGCTGAGACTCTGCGTCAAAGGTATGGCTCCCTCAAAAAGTGGAGGCAACCCGCTTACACAAGGAAGGAGACCTAAAGAAAGGAGATTTGCAGCGGTTATGAGTCATGACCTGAGGCTCATGACATTAAAAAGCAAGAGGGTACTACAAGTGACTTGTAAGATTGCAAATGGGGAATGAGCTCCATTCGCGGTCCTGCTTGGGGCTTTTAAAATGTCCACTTTGGAAACCTCAACTTGTGTCGGGTAACCCGCTAGGTTGGCGGTTTGGATTGGTGGCTTGCCCTGGTTCTTGTAGAGGGTAAGTTGGAAGCTACCCTCAGCCACGAAACCACCGGGCTCCAATTAGGGGGAAGCTGATTGTGGTAGTTGCCTTAGCCATAGATCCAATTCTCTGCTATGAAGCCTGAGCACCAAACCGGGCCGAAGGCTCACCTACTTCCAGCTCACCGCCGAGAACTACAACTGGTGGTGGAGGCGCCGGATTTTTTCCCAGCGCCAGTGGACTTTCAAAAGGAGATCCCTCTGCTCTACCGCTATTGGGTTGGATCTTCAGACTTTAACCTTCTGGATTCCCTTCATATTTCCTTTTAACCAAGTCTGCACACAGCTTTTGTTACCCTCCTGCTAGGAGATCCCTTTGAAAGGAACATGGTCAACCAGGACCCCCCTCCCTCCCCTGTCAGGTCACATGTTAATTGGTTGGAGGGTACTAGGGTTCCAGGTTACCTTGCCAGCCTTAACTCACAACCTGTTGCTTTGCTTGTTGGTCTCCGGGAATTCCGTCATTTTCTCTTGGCAGAAAGTCAACACTCTTTGCGCGGGGAGGTCTTTGTCTGGTCAAGGTGCATCCGGGGGTGTAGCCTTCACTTGCCCAAAGCGAAATGGACCTTCGTGGTTCCCATGTTAGCGGCCCCAAAAGGTGATCGATCACCTTCTATTTCTGGATCCGCAACAGGAAATTGATGGCTCCATTCACATCTTGCGCCAGGTCCTTCCTGGCCAGCGGCTGTTCGGCCGTCTACGCCCGGGCACCTGGATCCATCCGGTGCGGCTGGTGCAGCGCCGAGGTTAGAAAACGCACCGGGAAAGAAAGGCTTACACTCCAGCAAACGGGTTGAATGCGCTTTCCGTGGTTCTTTCATGTTGTTCCTCTTTTGATACTCTTTTAGTACTCTTTTGCTGTCCAACACGCGTGGATCCAGAAAAAAACGCGTCCAAACCGTTTCCGTTTGCTACACCTGCAAGCATGGAAGCTCACAGACAAATGTGTTGCAAGACCTCTTTTTTCTTTTGAAGCTTCCGGAACCCATTTCCATTGTTGGAGCGAGGGCAATTGTTCTAGTCCGGGAAACTGCAACTATTTGCCCAAGACATCCGGAAGACACGTGATTATGCCCTGGAGTTCACGCAAGCAACGGGTAAGTAACCTTCGACTTCTGCATCCCTAAGACAGCCAGTGCTTGCCTATACAAGTGATTCTCTTGGCCGAGTGGTGCTTCTTTCCGCGCCTATGATTCCTGGATCTTCCGACCCCACCGGCTCCCCAACCGTTCCGAAAAGCGTTCGGGGTCTCTGGAGAAGTCTATAGCGGTTCAGCCTCGATTTGTTTGTTGAGGTCGCATGGCTCCCACGGGGAGTTCGGCCAAAATCTGAGCTGAACCCAAAACCGACTTCAAGCGGCAAAAGGCGAAGGGCGGCAAAGGATTGAAGCCAACCTGTCTTCAAAGCCGAAAGCGGAGGTCAACAAAAAACCCCAGTTCGGATTGCCCCACGTTTCAAGGGGCATGAAACTCCCGGAAATACCCTTCAAATGGTTGGACT
Organism: Effrenium voratum; assembly: GCA_963377175.1. Lineage (NCBI taxonomy): Eukaryota > Dinophyceae > Suessiales > Symbiodiniaceae > Effrenium > Effrenium voratum. Next base: position 52,584 of record CAUJNA010000780.1, read on the forward strand.
CCGCCGAAACTTACACCCGTTCCAGGACTACACTTTTTGGGTTTGGCCCATTTACTTGGTGGCTCCCAGCCATCCGGTTCCTTGGCCTTTTCGCCTTTTAGCCTTTTGGTGTTTTGTGTTTAGTGGTAGTTTCCGAATTTAACCCACTGAAACTTTGTCAGCGGGGGATCTGAAAACGGGCAGCCCAGTTCAAGTACACCAAGAGCTTCTGGACTTACCCAATCCACTGGTTCGCTGAGGCGTTTTCTGATGCGTCGTTCGATTCGAACTTCAGCTGTCCCTTCCTTTGAAGCCGAGGTGTGAATTTGGTGCGTTGCGCTTGGGTGTTAGGACTTGGACGTTTTTTGCTGCCAGCAACTTGTTTTGTTGTTGTTTTGCATCGAACCACTACAAGTTAGTCACTTTTAGCAGGGGAGCACGGTCGCAACCGAGGTGTTCTTCTACTCCATCGTGTACTTCAGCACGCGCCTGCAGATCGATAAGGTGGTCCTGAACTCAGACGATCCAGAGACCCGGGTGCGCTTGGGGTGAAAACGGTCTTTACAACTAGCCTTCAGTGGTTGCACATGAATCCCCCCACCGATTTGTTGAAACATTTTATACCATTTCAGGTCGCCTGTGAATTCACACACACACACATAGGAAACTGCTGTGTGTGTGTTTTTGCTGGGGGCCAGTGGATTTCGGGCCCCTCTTGTCTTCCCGCAGGGAAAGGGCACCCAATCGAGTTGCAAGGCTTTCACCGGGTTCATGGGGGGAACGTCCTTGGGGCAACCCGGAGGACTTTGAAAAGCCGGTCGGAATTTTTCAAGCTTGAGTTTCCCAAGGGTTTGGGTGGTGATGACTGCAGTCTGATCCTATGAGTGCGTTGGAGGCGGCGATTATTGAGCCATCTCTGGTTGTGGAACGGGTCGCCTTTCTTCACGCTGGGCTGAAATCTTCAAGCTAAACAGTAGTGTTCCTGTTTGTGGCGTTTGGTATGGGCAGACCCAGGTTTGTGTTTTCCCTCCCCCCCACAAGTAACCAAGGAAGCCGTCACCATAGCTCTGGAAGGAACAAAGGAAAGCCGCCACCATAGAAATCCGCCCGGGGCAACCGCGACGTGTCAGGTATCCACCATCCTCTACTTCGGTTACATGGGCATCCTGTCGCTCCTCTTCTTCCTGCTCACGGGGTCCATCGGGCTGTCGGCGGCCCAAGCACTGCCGTTTCGGGGCGGGGGTTCGACGGGTTCAGCCCGGGTCGCGCGTGTCTGGTTGCCCTTCATTCAAACCAACCAAAGACGGGTGCCATCAATGGCAGGGTTAGAGGTTTTGAAACAAGGCAAAAAGGGGCACTCTTCAAAATGTAGAGGGAGGGGCCTTTCACTCTATTCCCTTTTTGCAGGCTGAAGGTCACACACCGAGCTTGCGGCTTTTGGCACACTGGGCGAAACTTGGCTTCGGCTGGTGGGGTGTGCCCCTTTTTTGAGGTACAAAAGAGACAAACTATATATATATATATATTAAAAGAAAAAAACGGCGGGGGGGGGGGGGGGCGTTTCCGGGGCGGCAGCCCCCCATGATGTTCGAAATGGTGCATACATATTTCAGACATGCATACATAGGTTACATAGATTAATTACATACATGCACGCATGCATGCATGCATGCATCCATCCATCCATCCATCCATCCATCCATCCATCCATCCATCCATCCATACATACATACAGACACAGACACACACATACATACATACATACATACATACATACATACATACATACATACATACATACATACATACATACATACATAGATAGACATGCATATATATATATACAAACACGTGCCGGAGAGGAACTGGTGATGCTGCCAAAACCACATGTTATCGGAAGCCGCCTAAACCAACGAAAAGCCGCAACAAACCCGGTTTTGAGAAACACCTACAGATTCAAGATCCCATCTGGCCAAGAAGGCATTTCCCTGAAGGTTTACTATGGTTTACTTCTTCGAGTATCATTCGGCAGGCCCCCCCCCCCCAACCCCCCGCTGGCTTGTAGTTTTGTTTTTCAAATATTAACATGCACCCTTTTACTGAATCATCGCTTCTTCGAACATCATGCGGGGGTTTTCGTTAAAGAGTAATGCGCCCGTTGCTGAATCATCACTTTTTCAATCATCTTGAGTGGGGGAGCCTAAACAAGCCCAAAGACTCCTATTTACAGCATGTTGCTTTCCCACATAAGAACACGAGGAACAAAAAAACGGAAACAACATCCCAAAGTGAATCCGCACCCAAAGAAACACACCCATAGCGACCCTGAAAAGTGGAACCTTGTGATCCGTGAAGGATCGCTTCCTTCTTCTTCGTGCGGACCATCTATGGCTCCATCAAGGTCGACTGAGCCCGATGGGGCCGTTAATGTCAAGGGGCCGCCGCCAATGGAAACGCCAGGTGGGCAGGGAGGGGCGTGGTTAGAATGGGGTTGTGAGGTTGTTTTAAAGGGAAGCCGAAAGACAAATAGCATGTCGTGGGTCCCCTAAGAAAATGACATTCCCGTGGAAGTAATTCTCGGGTAATTGTTTAGCCGCTAATTGGTTCTGGGCGGCAAGCTCCTTTTTTGGGGGGTGACCGCAACCTTCCTCAGGGGATCTTAGTGGATCCCTACTAGAGCCCGGTCAAAAATTGGTTGGACAGAAATCCCTGGGTGAACATGATGTCCAAATTGGATCGCCATGTAGGATTTGGGCGACCCGTTTAGTTGCCTTCACGCGCGTTGCCGCACCCGCCCATCAAAAGGATGAGTGGGAGTATTTTGTTCCATGGTATGGCTGGTTGTGTCACATTTTTGTTCGCCCGAGGCGTAGCGGCTTGCCCCCGAAAGTGCGAGTTCCCAAAGAGTGGATCGACAAGAGGTCGACGGGTCTCGCTCGAGTGCGAAGCTATGATTCAGTCCAAACGATCAGTTCAGTGTAGGTAGCTGTTTCTTAATGTGTTTTGTACCAACAAGCCTGGGACCCGTGACAAGGAAAACAACCTATCTAGTTTCTCAGGGATGAGCAATCGTGAGCAGATGGCCATTTTTCCGCAAGCCCACGACAAGAGCAAGTTTGAGGTTTTCAAGCACGAGCCGGACAACCAAGCGTGACGGCACACATCCAGTAAGAGGTATTTGAACTCATATGAGTCTCATACAGAGTCTTGCTTTCTACTTGAACCCATGTTCAGCTCGTGGGACTCTATGACACGATTCTACTGATCCCCTGGCTTGACGTTTCTTAGTGAGGGTTTTCCACTGAGAAGCGATTCAGTCTACGTATCTGCTTTCACAGATTCCCCCCACGGCAAGCGCGCCCCCAATTGGGTGCAAATTGGATGCAAGACATTTGACAATACTGGCGTACTCTATCAAATTTGGGGCCATTCGGTTGGTTCCGCATGAATTCGCTTCAGGTGCAAAAAAGTCGGCTCGGTGTGTCGTCGCGTTTGTTTGTTTGTTTTCTTTAAATGGGGTAGCTTCAAGGAAAAGCAAAAGGAAACCCACGATTCGGGGGTCCCAAAATCCATGTCTGGGCAAGCAAAAACCTGAGCCAACCGGCAATCCAACGGACTTGTAACGGGCCGGCCAACCTTGGGCCCAGTGGCTGCTTTTGAGGCCATACCCTTTCTGGTGTTAAAGGGAAACCACAAGGAACACCTTGCGCCATTTTGGAGGTCCAGCCTAAAAAAAGCGACAGACCAAGTTGACCCTAGGCGCTCCAAGGCGTTTACGACCTGTGTGACGTGCAATGGCCAGTTGCGCACTGAGACTATTGGGAATCGTCTGATCCTTGTCAAACACACCGCCAGAAGGGTTGTACTGCCACGGGGGATGATGCGTTCGACGTTCTCGAATGAAGGCCGAAACTCTGATTATCGAAGAACGGAAGCCGCAGCGCTGATTTTCTTTTCGCCACGATTGCTCTTTGTTGCCATCTGGCTCGAAGAAGACATAATACAGTCCGGAGTCCGGACCACTCGCGGCTGACCAGGCCAGAACCTGTCGGTGTGTGTGTGTGTGTGTGTGTGTGTGTGTCCGCGTGTCTGTTTCTTCTGGGACAAGCACGGGGACACACTGCGTGGGCTGTGCGGAGTCAGAGACACAGTGCACACTTCCCAGACCTCCCTTAAACATGGTTGTTGTTGGGAAACATTTTGCATTTGTGCTTATTGTGTTTTAGTGGTTGAAATCCACCCACTTAACTGCTAAAATTTGAGAATGTTTGCTCCCCAAACCCAACGTCAACCAAGTAAAGGGGGCTTCCCTTTGAACTCCAAACGCCCAAAAAGAGACCCGCAGGTACCAAGAAAAATGCCATCCGACGATCTGCGGATTCAGGAAGAGCCCAAATTCGGAAGGCTGGGACCTCTCAAAGGGCGACGTGTGTAGTCCATTTGTTTTTCCCCTCTCAAATGATATCGCTTAGGGATGTGTTTCACCAAATGTAGTTACCAGAATCCGAACGATTGTTTGTTTGTTGGGCAAAAGCTGAGGTAGGCAGAGCTCCTTACAAGATACATTTTGCCCATTTGAAACATGGCTTTTTCCACCGAAATAAAGGGAAACGACCATTTACAAGGCAATGTTCAGGTGTATAATGTAAGGATCCCTGGAGAAGCAGGTGTGGATCACGCTGTTTGATGGCGTGGGCAAGGTGAAGGGCCAGACCATGGCGGTGAGCGGGCTCTACGTGCACTGTGAAAACTTGAAAGCGCTCATGGCGCTGAATGTGGTTTTCCAAAGCCTACCTTTTTTTCCCCCGTTTTGGCCCATATTTAATCAAGGGCACAAAAGGTTTAACTACCTTTCATTTCCAGGTCCTTTGGGCGAGTGAGTCTGATGACCTAAAGTGCGAGATTTCGATGTCTCCTTGGCGTAGAAACCTTGCATCC
>CAUJNA010000780.1:60000-175000 GCA_963377175.1 Effrenium voratum
ATGTATGTATGTATGTATGTATGTATGTATGTATGTATGTATGTATGTATGTATGTATGTATGTATGTATGTATGTATGTATGTATGTATGTATGTATGTATGTATGTATGTATGTATGTATGTATGTATGTATGTATGTATGTATGTATGTATGTATGTATGTATGTATGTATGTATGTATGTATGTATGTATGTATGTATGTATGTATGTATGTATGTGTATGTATGTATGTATGTATGTATGTATGTATGTATGTATGTATGTATGTATGTATGTATGTATGTATGTATGTATGTATGTATGTATGTATGTATGTATGTATGTATGTATGTATGTATGTATGTATGTATGTATGTATGTATGTATGTATGTATGTATGTATGTATGTATGTATGTATGTATGTATGTATGTATGTATGTATGTATGTATGTATGTATGTATGTATGTATGTATGTATGTATGTATGTATGTATGTATGTATGTATGTATGTATGTATGTATGTATGTATGTATGTATGTATGTATGTATGTATGTATGTATGTATGTATGTATGTATGTATGTATGTATGTATGTATGTATGTATGTATGTATGTATGTATGTATGTATGTATGTATGTATGTATGTATGTAATGTATGTATGTATGTATGTATGTATGTATGTATGTATGTATGTATGTATGTATGTATGTATGTATGTATGTATGTATGTATGTATGTATGTATGTATGTATGTATGTATGTATGTATGTATGTATGTATGTATGTATGTATGTATGTATGTATGTATGTATGTATGTATGTATGTATGTATGTATGTATGTATGTATGTATGTATGTATGTATGTATGTATGTATGTATGTATGTATGTATGTATGTATGTATGTATGTATGTATGTATGTATGTATGTATGTATGTATGTATGTATGTATGTATGTATGTATGTATGTATGTATGTATGTATGTATGTATGTATGTATGTATGTATGTATGTATGTATGTATGTATGTATGTATGTATGTATGTATGTAATGCATGTATGCATGTATGTATGTATGCATGCATGTATGTATGTATGCATGCATGCATTCATGCATGTATGTATGTATTTCCCGCAAAAAACACGGTTTTTCTAGCGTTTTCGCAAAGAGGACGTCCAAAAACATTGAGTTTTTCCAGATTTTCGGCAAAAGGATGCAGGAAGCCCAAGCCAGCAAAAAAGCCGGCAGGGGGAATCGAGCCTGGGACCCCTGTTTTGCGACACCGGCTCCCCGAAGACTACGTTTAGTGGAACGTCATCAAATTGCCGCGCGGTACGTGGGGGACCCCCCCCCCCCAAAAAACCTACGTAATAGACGTCGGGCGGGGGGGGGTTAGGGGGGGGGTTATCCTCTATCCTCTAGTAAGTATCCGACACGCCGAGCAATGTCGGCGGATATATATATATATATATATGTTTTTTTGCTTGATGACCATCTTACTGGGCGGACCAACGTTCAGATGGGACTCCTCTTGGCCGTTCTTTCTTTTTAAGTTCTGTTGGCGTCCCTTTCCTGTAGGTCTTGGTTTCGTTTTGGTTCCCTTCACGAAAGAACCCTACTTGTGGCATATATTTCGGAGCATGGTGATATAGAACCAGTCCTGATTGCTTTCACGTAAAAGGGGTCTGCCCGTCCCCGAAAGTGACCCTGAACACCAATTTGCCACCAGCATGGACTTGCCGCTTGGATGTGAGGCTCTTTTTGGAGGGACCGCCCGGACTTTAAAGGACAGGCGGGAACACCGAGGCCCCGAAATGGGTCTCTCAAGCCCATCCAGCGACTCCTTCCCGGCAGGCCATGGCCTGAGAAATAGGCCGAGGCCGGTGGGGAGCGATATGGGGGATCCCCAACCCCAGGTTTGTTTCCTTTGGGATTTCTCCTTGGAAACAACACCAAGAAGGGCACCCACAAAAAGATACACCCATGTATTTATGATTTATGACCATTGTTTTGGCTTTAGTAGTCATTGTGATGATTGTTGATGATTGTTAATACTACTTGTTTCAGTTTCTGTTTTCACTGTTCTTAGTATTGTCGTTGTTGCTGTATTGTCAGCTATTGTTATATGCATGATTTATATCAGGAGAGCATGCATTTGTGTTGTGTGTTTTGTGTTTGAGAATGAGTGTGGGTCAACCTGTACAGTAGGCCTCTCTGTTTTGCTGTCTCCCTTTATCTTTGTCTCCCCTGTCTCTGCGTCTCCATGTCGCTGCGTCTGTCTCCCTGTCTGTTTGTCTCCCTACCTGTCTGCCAGTCCTTCCGTGTCTTTGCCAACTATTTGTTCCTGAGGCACCCAACGTGCCCTTGTTTTTAGGTACGAGAAAAAATCGCTCGAATTACCGATTTCTGCTCGACCCCCCAAAAAACGCTCGCCCCCCGAAAAACGCTCGACCACATCCCCTTCTTCCATCCAGAGGAAGGCGGGATTGTTACGTTTTTTAAATTTGCACTCGTTTGCGGATATTTGCGCTCGTTTTGCGGATATTTGCGCTGCTCGTTTTGCACTTCGATTTCTGCTCGCTCCTTTTGAATATTCAGCGACCGATCATCTTGGAGGACCGACCAGCCCGGTTTTGGGAAAAACACTCGAAGCAGGAAAAAGTGTACGTTTGCCATATTTTGGTGACGACCCCTGGTTTTGCAATACGTTTGGGCTAAGGGCAGAAATTTATGTAACGAAGGGTGCTCCAGGTTTGACAACTTATTTGACAGAAAGTGGATGTCAGTGGATGCGCAAACATGTTGCGGAAGCCTGTTGCATGCTCCGGGTTCCTTGGTGAGCGTTGCAATAGTTCCTTTTAAGCCTTGGAACATGGAGCTAGCGGACCAGCGCGGAGGCTGATGGGAAGTTTCCCATATGTGTTTAGCTTTTTTTTTACCAATCCCAAACTGCTGGCGGGCATCAGATTCGTGGGGTTTTTGACCCAGTAGCCACAAAACAAAGGGCTACAAAGGATATATGATCAAGGGTTCGCAGGTCCCCCCCCCCACGCCCCATGGTGCCAGTCCTCCCCCCCCCCCCCTGTGGCCTGTGGCCGGTTGATCCCGGATCACAGCGTGCCCTCGGCACACAGGCCGGTCGGAAGCATGCCCACGCCCCAGCGATGCGGAGAAACAGTCAAATCGGGTCTGTGACGAGCAGGTGAAAGATTGGGGTATCTCTAAACTTCCATTGGCTTAAGAATATGTTATATTTTCCCCTGTTGGTTTTAAAGGGAACCACTCACTACTGGAAACTACTGGACTGGACATATTGTTTCCAGGGTTTTAACCAAATGGAAGTAAGTTAGAAAAGATGAGAACACCTCGATCAGAACTCCAGAAGAAGTTTCTCAGCTTCCGAAACACTTGGATCCGAACTCCCCAGGAGTTTCGCATCTTTCCTGGGGCGTTGGACTTGCTTGTCGCCCCAACGTATGAGAGTCATGAGTCATGTCTCGTAGACGCCTTGAGATGAATCAGACGGTTTTGCTTTCAATGGGTGACCTTTTGACAAGGACCGTTTTTTTGGGGGGCCGAGTTATGCCAAGTGCGCGTGTAGAGTGGCAAATGCGACCGGATCTGTTTCCAAGAGCAACAGCCTTCTCATGGTGTACTGCATAATGCACAAGCCCTATGATTTGCAATGACTCATTCAAGTCATGGAGACTTCAGGAAAGTCATTGTTGGTGAGGGGGACGTCCCACTCATACACATGGGTAACCCATTTGTGATGGGGAAACAAATAGTATTGTTTGTACAGACAGGCCTCCAGCCTCGCAAAGAGGTTCGAAACCAGTTGGATCATAAGGTTCTAAGAAACTGAGCGGTTTGGGCCATAGGACAACATGCCCCATACAACAAAGCGCCCTTATTCCGCATAGGACAAATGTTGCAGACGCAGACCCACTCTCTGTAGGAAGCGCCCTATGATGAGTGACTGCTATGTCAAATTCAAGCTTGCCCACGTCCTCGTAGTGGCATTCGGGTTTGGGAGCTCCTCTGTTTTGTGCATCGCAACAGGACGCCATGAGACCGATCCTTTGGGAGGCGTCCCTATCGGCAAGGTGTCGCAAAGGAGGAGGGAGGGTACTCACCTGATGAACATGGAACCCCCAAAAGGGGCTTCCAAAGGTGATTGCTTCACACAAATGTGAGGTGGGGTTCTCAAAATAGTGGTCCCTAGAATGGCAGCGGTTGCCTTTTGGCTTCCCTGATACCAACCAAAAGGGGGCCAATACTGCGAAACTCCCATATGCACCTAATTGTCCACGGAAATCCCCCACATGATCCCCACCATGAGCCATAGGCGCTGGGTTCTGTGTGTAACTTTCAGGTCGGGCCGTGCGAACCACGGGGACGGCCCCTTGGCCCGAAGAGATGCGGTGCCTGCGGTCCGCCACCCACGCCCTACTTCAGCTATGCCACTGGTGTCAAGCCCTAGGCTCTGAGTGAAAAAGGGGCCATTGTTGCCATGGCGAGCTTGGTTTTGGGACATGTTCCTAGTAAAAAGCGAGCAGTTGGAGGGAGGAGGCGCAGCCAAAAGCAAGATTGTATTAGTCTGCCAGGGGGAATCCGGTTTGAGCACTTATTCCAAAGGAACGTGCATCTTGGTTAGCAAAAGGTACAATCTGTTTCACCTATACTGTTTCACTGGATTCCTACATTGCAATTGGCCTGAGGAATTTGGTGATTTCTCTGCGAAGAGGGACCGAAACATTTACGTGCCGAGATCCTGAAATATGTCCAATGCAATGCACGATAATATATCTATAGTGATATTTTCAAGAGCTTTCAGCAGACGTGCCCGTTTTCGCTGTGCATGGCCCTTGAGAGTGCCAACCTTGGGACAGAAAATTGGCTTGGCACCTAAAACACAAAACCCCAGAAAAGGTCTGGGCAAATTACTGCTGTATATTGTATTCACAAACCAGACATTAGGAATCTCCAAGTAAAGGTCCTTCATCACGGGCAAGAGCATGTTCTCCCGTGAAACGGTGAGCTGGTGATAGCATTTCCCAGATAATGTTGCCGTCTACAGCCAACAGTTCCTCAGAAGGCCAGTTGGGAAAAAGGTCCCCTTTCTTTGGCGGTTGAACTGGCACTTGGCTGGGACCAGTTACGCCACACACCGCCTTGCTTCTAGCTCCCGGATTCTGGCAGTGTTTGCTAGATGCCACGTGTTGCAATCAGCGCAAATCGCGGTCCATGTTTTACATGTTTGGTTGAGGGGGCATGGTTGTGAAAACCGCTTCTGGGTGAATCACGATAAATCGCCACCCCCGACGACATCAAAGAAGATCCTAATAAAAGATGCCTTCACCAGGAGTTTCCAGCCACCCGGTGAGGTGACTGTCAGATTCATGGCCAAGCCTTTAAAATGCACGTGTTCCAAAAAGGGAGCAAACTACGAGAACCCTGGTACCAGTCGCCACATCGTCCTGCTCTCTCGGGTTTTCGAGAGGCTAACTGACGTTCTTTTGGGGCAGTACGACCAGTGTCAGTCGCCATAGGCCGGCCACCCGGTGACCTTCGAAAACCAAATGCGAACGGCAAGGGAAAGAACTGCTCCAAAGCTGGGCCTGTTTGTTGAGGGTTGCCCTTTCTTGTCTCAAGGGAACCAACAGGAAGCCGGGCGGAATCTTATCTTGAGACTCCCCCCAGGTGTCGTTCTAGGTGAGTTTGAAAATTGCTGGATTCCAGTGGGTTCAATTGTCATTGACCATGCAGCCGAGACTGCACGTTTTCGCAAACACAGACTTATTGAGGTGGTTGGGGTGTTGAAAACTTGGCTTTGTTTTTGGATGCTAAAGGGAAAGCAAGAGACACCGACGAGTTTCGGGACACCAATCCGCAACCCAAACCCCAACCCCACCTCCAACCCCCCAGCCACGCCTTCGAAGCCCCCAACCGTTCCTCACTCTCAAAGCCCCCAACTCCCCCAAGTCCTCCAACGCCCTACCCGCCCTACCCCCCCAACCCGCCCAACCCGCCCAACCCGCCCAACCCGCCCAACCCGCCCAACCCCCCAACCCCCCCGCCTAACCCCAACCACCCGAGGCAAAAACCGGGCCGGCGCTTCGAAGAACCCCAGCGGCAACGGCCCGAGTGCCCGCACCGCTGCGAAGCTTGCCGGGCGCTCGGGTGAGTTTGGTCAGAAAGATTTTTGGACTGGTTGGTTATCAATGGTCAGCAACTTCAGACGGGGGGGGAGGGGGCTGGTGGGTTATCAATAGTCAGCAAATTCAGAGGCGGGGGGGGGCAAGTGGGGGTGGGGCGTAGGAGGGGGTTCCCTTCGACCCGTTACAGACCAGTGAAAGGCAAATGTTGTTGGTGCTCAGGTGCGTCGGCTTCCAGTTCCGCCCACGAACTCTTTGCTTGTAGTGGCAAGAAGAGGTCCACCTGAGAACCCCACGTGAGGACGGAGCCTGGTTGACTCGAACGTCTTTCGTTTCAGGAATTCGGATTACTTTTCGGGGATCAAACACCTCTTGTCAATTTCCACCAGCTTGATTCGTAGGGGACGGCATACAAAACACATCACCCCTCCCCCCATTTTTGTGGCTTCCAAATCGGGGGGCGGGGGGAGCCTCATTTTGATACACACCCCAAAAAGGTGTCTTTGTTTAGACCCCACTATGTTGGTAATCCTTTTTGTAAAGAGAAAGATAAAACAGACACATCCAAACACCCACCCAAAACCTGGGAGAAAAACAACGAAACACACCCTTTCATTTCCTTGTAGTTGTCAACCCCAAGGGTGCCAACCCAACACTAGACCCCCCGCCCCTCCTTGGGAGGCCAGCTTGGACTGGCCGCCGCCGCCCAGCCCGGCGAGTATCCGCGTGGGCCTCAGGTTGAGATCCGTTTTTTCTCGGTGTTCTTGGTTTCGCTTTGTTTGTTCCTGGTTTCTCTTGAGTTTCGGGGTTTCCCTTTATTTTTCCTGGCCTTTTTTGAGTTTCTTGGTTTCCCATTTTTTCACTCCCCCCCCCCCCCCGGGTTTCCTTGTTTTTCTTCCTGGTGTCCCTCGGTCTTTTCCTGGCTTGCCTTGTTTCGGCTTCTTTCTATCGTGCCCGGGAATTCGGGAATGGAGAAACCCTTAGCCGAGGCACGTTGCTTGGCCGGGAGCTTGCTTGTTGGATGTGGCCAATTTGGGGGTCCCCTAAAATATATCACTCTCACTTTTGTGTTTTTTCCCCCGGAAGCCAGCGGGCAAACGACATGGGAGGTTTTATCAACACGCGATGTGCCAGCATTTGCCCTTTCCAGTTGCTTGCCCCTTACCGTCCAACCCAAAAGAGTTCCGCGTGGCAAGCAGTGGGGAAACACAGATGTAGGTTCAGACAGACATGCCATCTGATTTCAGTTCTTTTAGCGGCTTTGGGCCGGAACTGCTTGTGGTGGGTCGTCAAAATGATGAGCGAGTTGAGGGTATGGTTTTGGAGGAAGATGATCTTCGCATACCCTGTACCCCTGGTGAACACATGTTCATCCACCCCAAAATGGAGCCATAGGTTATGCCCCATGACCAAATTTGTCTTTCCCAGTAAACACACAGAAGGTCAACGACCTTTTGCTCTGACGACCTTTGATCGTTTGGGGGGCTCAGAGCAACCCAGTAAACCCTGAACTCTCCTCGAGAACTATTTTTGTATTGTAGGGTAGTTGGACGTGGTGCGGGGCGCCTTCATGGTAGGGTTCCGCAAGGGTTTTGGAGCCGTTGGGGATATCGCTTGGCTATTTGTTTGAATACGCCAGTGGGCCAAGAAACGGTTTATGACCCACCAAATGGGGCCAACAGTGCTGAAACTGCTCCCCCAAATTGCTCCCCAGCAAATTCACATGGAACCCCAAAAACGGGGTCCAATTCCCAAAAGGAGATTCCTCGATAAATGGGTGGGGTTCCACGTCATCCTTCAAACCCCCACCCAAATCTGTTGGATGATTAGTGCGCCAAGTAGCTGCAATGAAGGTTAGATTGCAGGGGTGGAAGAAAGGAAGAGCTGAAAGATTTGATGAAAGATGATCACTATTTATCTTTTCAGTTTCTGTTTGGTAGAGTGGGTCTGTCCAGGTTTGAGTCTCCCAGTGCCTGGGATCGACTCAATCGACTCAGATCGACTCGGCCCGACTCGGATCGAGGCGGTTGGGAGAGCCTTGCGCGGAAGCTCGGTTCGGGTGTGGGTCCGGGACCGCCAAGTTTAACACGCAAGGATGGACAACTGGTTTGGCTTCCCTTTGTGTCCCTTGGTTTCCTTTGGTCTTTGCAGGGTTTCTTTTGGCTTTTTTTTTTTAATTACCTTTGTTTGTTGGTGGTTTCAATCATCAACTGTTGAGCCAAGTTCACTCCAGTTTCTTCCTGGGGCGATTTTCAAGTGAGACACATAAGGAACAGTTGACCCCAGTTGCTCAAGATGACCAACCAATCATCATGTGAAACTGGCAAGCGGGTCATGGGAGCAACCCTGTTGGGTGGCGTTTATACCGTCTCCATTTAACACCGGGGAAACACTTCAGTTGAAAGACATCTATATTGATGTGTGTGTGAAGATACTCGTGGGGTCGCTTTCAGATGAAAACTGTGCCTCATCTTGAGGGGTTCCCCATCGACTGAAACACGCTTCTCCAGAACAAAATCCAGGGAAATGATGTGCTTCCTTGGCGTTTCAAAAGGGTTTGTTTCCTTGCGTCTTGTTGTGGCTGCTCGCTTGGGAACCCTCACGGTTGGCCATGGGGATTTCTCCTCCCGCCGGGAATGGCTTCCATATCATCTGGCCATGCCAAACCAATGCTTTGAAGCCGCGAGGATCGAGGCCTCGGGGCGACCTCGCCCACGTTCGACCAGGACTGGGGAGGGCCAATCGAGGAATTTATCGTTTTCTGGGAGACGTCCGTTGTCAAGATGGGCCAGAATGCTCCTGCTTTCGATGACACCCGTTTTCATGGTTTTATGTTTATCCTGACCAATCTTTTGTCCCATTAAGGCCACATTAGAGAAATCGGATTTGACTTGGAGGAGTCAGGAGGGTGTTGTAGTTTGTCTTCTCACCGAAGTTCAGACACACGCTCCGAGTGTTACAGGCGGCTTGGCTTGCTCATCCAAATCCAACCTTTGATTGGAAGATCGTGTTCAAGATCATACCCTTCCATCCGCAACCATGGAACCTCACAGACTCGGGACCCTATGCTGGATATCATTTATACCTATTTTCACCAGTTGGGGGGTGCCTTTTAGGTGCCTCGTTAAAGGGTCATAGACATCCATTGTCAAAACGCTTACACACCAGGCCACTAAGTTTTATGAGGGACGCTTTGGGGACATCATGTGGCCAGCGGATTTATGTTCTCCGGCCACTTTTGAGGGGATTCCCTATCCAAATCCACAGTCATATGTATGCATGTGTAACCATTTATAGATGTACACAGTTATATATATATATATATATGTGATATAAGCATATTATATATATATATACACATACACATACACACACACACATATATATATATATATATATATAGGGCCCCCCGAATGGATCTACCTTCCTTCAGAAACCTCACCATGCGCAATGCGCGCCCACAAGTTTCTGTGGCAAAGGTGCTTCGGTTACAGCTTTTCCCTGCACTGCGCTGCCGGGCGGTTCTCTTGTGGGTGCCAACCGACTCGCCTTCAGGCGCGACCAGTTTTACGTTCTGATTGAACAGTGCCTGGATGCTATTAAGTGTTGGTGGCGCACTCAGCCAGGAGATGGGAGTGGGAGTGAGTTGGACAGAGCCAGCTGGCTCCTTGAGGAGATGCCTTGGTTTAGACATGTTTGAACAAGAGGTTGGCCCACGGGGATTGGAGCACGGGGAGTGCAGCACGGGGATTGGAGCACGCTCAAAGATCCGAGATGCAGCCGTTCTTGCTGAAATTGAGGTTCCTAAAGTCGATCCTCGTCGGAGACGGTTGCTTCAGAAATTGGAAGTGCGACATCAAATCTGAAGCGAATCAAGTTGCTCCTTCAAGTTGAGGCGAGCTCACACGAAGAGAGCCACCAGAAGAAGACAGTGCATTAGCGCGGACGCTTGCCGATCACTTTGCAGCGTCAGTCGCTATAGTTGCACGCGATGCTTTCCCAAAACCGGAAGGCAAGGAGGTTCGTGATTGAGGTGAAAAGGAGGAGCGCAGGTCCTTGCTTGGGCCTGGGTTTGCAGTGCATCGCTGGACACTTAAAACAGGAAGTGCCGTTCGTGTGTTTTCGTCTATTTCGGATCACGCAAATGGGCATGTTATCTATGACGTGTCAAGGCCTGATGTTCCTGACACAACCTTAGCCTGACATGTAGTGACCAGCTGCACGTGTGCCCATTTCACAACATGTGCGGTTGTCATTTGCCGGTTGAAACATGCAGTTGTTGGTAAGCTACCACATGCATGATTGCGCTGCAGTGCACATAGCCATTGAGTGCACAAACACATCATTTGCTACCAGGCAGTTGAGGAAATGCGTTGACCGGGCATTGGCAGGCCGTTTGCAATGTTAGCTGGCTGTTTGCCAGGCGGATTCTTTTTGCCTGGCGGCCTCCTCTTACCTTCTTTCCGGATTGACTGCCGTCTTCGGCCCGTTGAATGGAGTCTCTGGTCAAAAGGTTGTCTCCTTCCTCAGCTGATGTTTGTGTTCTCTTACATTTCTCCAAGTTCTCGCTAGTTTTTACTCTCGGCGTTTTTGCTTGCCAACTCAGCTTGGAGTCCCAGAACTCACTGGTATGTGCAGTGTGTTTTGCCTTTTTTGGGGCTTTGGCGAAAGCAGGAAAAAGGCGCACCTCCAAAGACAATCTGAAAGGTTTTGGCAAAACTTTCAGGGAATCTTGAACCCAGTCGGTTTGGATCTACCTCTGTCCTATTTTTAAGCTAAGGTTTTGCCTCAAGGTGCAAAACAACAGCTACGTTGGAGCCACCGGCCCGAAAGTGAAAACGTAGGGAAGAAGTACAATTCTGGAGCCAATGACCTAAAAGTACAAAAAAAGTCAAAAAAGAAAAGAGAAAATTCTGGAGCCAATGACCCAAAAGTTAAGAAACAGTAAAAAGGTAAAACTTCCGAGCCAATGAGCCAAAAGTAGAAGAAGTAAAAAAGGCCAAATATGTCCAATGGTCAAAGCATTTTATTTTAGGGCCGTGGGCTGTTTGTTTACCCTTTTTTCGTTTCACTTTTTTTAAAGGAAAACTTGTTTTTACTTTTGGTTTTTGAGCTCTTTTTGATTTACTTTCTGTTTTAACTTTGTAGTTCCCGAAAGCATTGCGAAGGGTTCTTCCGTGCGGAGCTCTTGGTCAACTTGCGCAGAGTAGCTTGCACAGAGTCACCAGCATGGAGATATCAGGAGTTCTTGGTCAACTTGCGCAGAGTAGCTTGCACAGAGTCACCAGCATGGAGAGATACTTACTCGGAACTCGCGCAGAGTTCCTGGCACAGAGTAGCTTGCGCAGAGTTACCAGCATGGAGATACTTGCACAGAGTCACCAGCATGGAGATACCAGCATGGTGATACTTGCACAGAGTCACCAGCATGGAGATACTTGCACAGAGTCACCAGCATGGAGTCACCAGGTAGAGTTACTTGCGCAGAGCCAAGTGCAAAGAGCCAAGCGCATAGAGCCAAGTGCTCAGAGCGAAGTGCAAAGAGCGAGGTGCAAGGAGCCAAGTGCACAGAGCTAAGTGCACAGAGCCAAGTGCAAAGAGCGAAGTGCATCGAGCCAGGTGCATAGAGCCAAGCGCATAGAGCTGGGTGCATAGAGCTAAGCTAAGCTAGGTGTAGAGGCTCGGCGTTAGCAGCTGTGTAAGCTAGGTTAAGTAAGTTAGGTTAAGTACTTAACGCGCGGGAAAGAAAGAGAAAGAGCTCGGTATTAAGAATCTCTTTCTTGGTGGGGGGTTGCCGACGATCGGGAATGCGACCCTCTGCGGGGATCGGCGTGGTCGAGGTGCAAAAACTCAAGGTTTTTTACGTTTTTTGATATGCCCGCGCGACCCTCTGCGGGGATCGGCGTGGTCGAGGTGCAAAAACTCGAGTTGTTTTGCTTTTTTTGCTATGCCCGCGCGAGATCGGCCTGGTCGAGGTGCAAAAAACGGAGGTATTTTTGCGTTTTTTGATATTTAATATGCCCGCGCGACCCTCTGCGGGGATCGGGGTGGTGGAGGTGCAAAAAATAGAGGTTTTTTGCCGATGAACTCTGTGGAGAGATTGCGCGTGTGAAGCGCTCTCGCTGTGGCGCCGTGGGAATTCTTCTTAGTCTTCGTGGTTTGCGCGCCTGCTTTCGGAATCCCGCGGTCGCGGGTTCGATTCCCCCCTGGTCCGCGGCAGCTCCGGCTTGAAAATCGCTGCAGCTCCGGCTGGAAAATCGCAACATTTAAGTACAGACGTATACTATGCGGAGCGTGCTCCCGCAGCTCCGGCTGGAAACTCGCAACTTTTGAGTACAAACGTAGTACGCGGAGCACACTCCCGCAGCTCCGGTTGGAAAATCGCAACTTTTAAGTACAAAAATAGTACGCGAAGTACATTCCCACAGCTCCGGCAACTTGCGCAGAGTCACTTGCGCAGAGCAACTTGCACAGAGCGCTTGCACAAAGCACTTGCGCAGGGCAACTTGCACAGACCAACTTGCACAGAGCACATGCGCAAAGCGCTTGCACGGAGCAACTGGCGCAGAGCACTTGCGCAGAGCAACTTGCACAGAGCACTTGCGTGCAGCAGCTTGCAGACAGCAACTTGCACGCAGCAGCCTGGAACAATGCAGCTTGCGCAGACCACTTGCATGAGAAATCGCGCGGCGGCACATTGCGCCGAGCAGGCTCGTGCAGAGCCAACTTGCACAGAGCCAGTTGCGCAGAGCCACTCGCGGAGAGTGGCTTGCGTAGAGCCAACTTTCACAGAGCCAAGTTGCGCAGAGCCATCTTGCGCAGAGCCGTCGTGTAAGCTTTGCTATTGATTGCTTTTCCTTTTGCTTGTAATTCGGTTCGAGCTTTACGAGCTTTACTCTTCTTGTTTTAACGGATGTAAATATGTGGGATCGAGCACTGCCATGTTTCCTCTCGTAGGACGATGAGATGGAGCTCTCATGTGACCATACACATTGCGCATCGCCGCGTGCAGACTCGCTCGCCGCAGCGCTGTAAAAAGGTGTCTCCGCGGCTGGATGAGCACCTGGGGAAAGCATTTTCGGGCCAATCGTCCTCTAGTTTACGAGATAAGCTCCGAAAGCTTCTGCTGCTGAGTGGACGCCGTATTGCGAAAGCTTTGCCTGTTGTCGCCCCTGGAGCATACTCTGAACAATCAGCAGATTCGGGCAGCGGCGCCTGTTGTGCAAGTGGTGGACCAGATGTGGGCGACAGGCACCAATGCTAGCAGTGCCAAAGCAGATGGCCATGCCCAGCAGCGCTGCAACTGCTTGTGGCTGGGCGCTGGCGGCAGCGGCAAGACCTGGGCACACACGCAGGTCTTGCGGCCTCTGTTTCGCCACTTCTTTGGGGAGGTCGGGCTTCTTGCCGGCGCCCCGACGCACGCTGTGCGACTTCTTGGCCCAGAGGCGTGCGTGCTCCACAAGCTCGCCAACGTGAGCCCAAACGATGGCCTGGATCGGCGCTCGCTCCGGGCGCAGAAGGGCAAGAAGGATGCCCTGGAGCAGCGCATCGTGAGCGCCAGCGCTGCAGCTTCACGCCAGAACATAGAACTTCGATTTTCATATGTGGCGCTACCCATGTCTTCTTTTGTCTGCTGCCTTCTTCGCTCGCTGCGTTGCGCTCGACGCTGTTTTGTGAAAGGCGCGCGCAGGGCGAGATAAGACTGCAGCGAGATAAACGTTTCTTGCCGCTCCTAAGGTGATAGACGAGCTGTCCATGACGCCGCCCGACGTCTATCATGCTGCAGGATACCGCTTCGCGCTGCAGCGTAGCGAGGCATTGTCGCTGGACTTGTCTCGCTACCTGTGCCCATTGGCATCCAGCTCGGGGACTTCTTGCAACTTCGACCTGCGGCGCAGAAAAGCCTCTGCGAATGGCAGGAGGCTGTGTCTGCCACAGACACGCCGCAGGTCGAAAAGGAAGAGGAAGATCCCGGCGCAGAGGCAGAGTGGGTTGGCAAATGATCTTTGTTTTTGTTATTCTTCGTGGCCCGAGTCTTGCATTTTACATTGTTGTTTTGTAGGTGTTTTCCACACTGGTCTCCAACTCTTCGGAGCTGGGCCGCTTGCTGTTTAAGAACTCCGCCCAGATCGTCGTCCACTTCACAGGGACTGGCCGTTTTTCTTCGTGCGAGTCTGGGCAGGCCTTGGTGCGTATCCTCACGCACATGCGGCAAGGCACCGCCATGCCTGACGAACTCTGGGCGCAGCTGCAAGCCAGAGTGTTGGCAAGCGACGGCCTGGAGTCTGCAAGCTCGAGAGAGAAGTTCCTGTCTGCATACTGGGGAGGCTTCGCATGGGAGCAGGTGGCGCGCTTGCAGCACCTGCGAGCTACCCTGGAAGCGCGGGCTGCCGGGCAACAGCTTTTCTTTGTCCAGGCCACTGACAAGCCCACAGGCGGGCGCAGCCTTACCCCGAAAAAAGACCAGGCCGCCCTCAAGGTCGTGAACATGACCAAGACCAACTATCTCATCGGCGTGTGCCCTTTGTTCGTTGGCATGAAGGCACGCGTATCCTGCATTTTGCCAGAGCCTTTGCTGAAGGGAACAAGTGCGCCGCATTGAGCTGCACCCAAAGGAGGCGGTGGATGGCCACGCAGGCTGTGCAGTACTTCGACCAGCCACTCGGCGTGCTGGTGGAGATCGATGACTCCGAGTACAAACAGCTGCAGCTGCCGTCATCAGCTGCCGTCATAGCCCCCCCCTCTGAGCAATGCGCAGCAACTGCAACAGCAACAGCCTTTGACTGCGTCGATGTGTGTCTGCGTTCGCTTGCCACGACATGTATGCGCAACAGACGTGCCTGACTGGTGCTAGCTGGCTCTCTCGCAGCTTTTTGTAGTGAGGACTTAGTTTGTTGTGGTAGTGGCCCCTCGGGTGGACGCTGCATTGCGAAAGCTTGCTGTTAGTGTGAGCAATGGCCGCGCGCACTACCCGGGGAAACATCGTCGACGCATGCTTGGTGGAAGCGGGCGCTGCGGTACTTCCACGAGTTCTTGACAGATGTGGGCTTGCCGGAAGCGTCGCCAGCTCGCGTCAGCATGGTAGTGGTGGGTGGCAAGGTGAAAGACGTCGAGGAGCACTGCGCAGACGCGAACGCAGCGGCAGCGGGGAAGAGTTTGAAGGAAAGGGCTGGTCTGCAGAGGAAGGTCGTTTCTGTGCAGCTGCAGTTTCGTTTGATGGAAGCTTGGCGGCGGAGTGCGTCGCGTGAGGAGATCTTCGCTGCAGAGAACGTGTGGGCTGACGTTGTTGGCGGCGCGACCAGTGCTTCGGCCACGACACAGCGGCCAAACCCTTCCAGCAAGCTGCCGCAGCCTGCGCAGATGCCGGATAAGTCTACGGCGAGGTCTAGATCTGCGAGGTTGCGCGATACGAGCTCGGCATCTTCGCCTGATCTACCTGGACTGGCACGCAAGTGGTGCGGGCCCAGCAGAGCCGCCAGCCAGAGACCCTAGCAGGTCGCCATCGAGTTCAAGTGCGAGCAGACCTCCTGCTCGTTCGCCATGCGAGCTAGCGCTGCATGCCAGAAAATTCGACCAGAAACACGCGAAGGCGTCTGACAACAGGTGGTTGGAGTAGAGGTATTTGTACGCAGCCGAGGCGCACTGCGTAAAGTGCATGGAGTACCTGGTGCATTTCTGCAACATGATTCCACCTTGCCAGTCTTGCGGCAAAAGCGCCAATGCATGGGCGCGCGCAAAGACCCAAAGGCTCCGAGATTGAAAAAAATCAATCGAGATTGAAAATTGCAATCGAAGATTGAAATGGTCTAAAAAATCAGGCGATTTCAATTGAAAACACAAAAACACACAAAGTCAAAAATCAACCGAAAAATCAATCGAAAATTCAATCGAAAATTCAATCGCGAAACCCTATGTTGGACAAGCAAAATGTGACCCTTCACAAGCACACTTATATGCGTGGCTATCCAGCCAAATTAGAGCCAACAAGCTCCCAGCTAGCCCAGCCAGCGCGTTTTTCATTCCATATCCAAGTTGAGCTCACCTTTCAAGAGCATGTGAAAGGACAGTGCAAACTTGTCCAGCACTTTGGCAGGAAGTTTCCATGCAGGTGTCCCCTTCACACTAGCCTGTGCAATCTTGCTTATTAGTGACATGAAAGACTCAGGGCCATAGCACCAGCAAGCCCTTGGGGCCAAGTGCTGGCACTGTGATGGGAAATGTGCACAAAGGTCACAATTGACCACCTGTACTGGGATTTGTTCATGGCATCTTTAGCCACAGCCAGCTGTAATGCGCAAGGGCTACTCTGCATTTTGTTCCAAACTCAGCAGCAACTGGCTCAGGCAAAAAAAACATTCTCTATCACAAAGGTTGTAGATTCTGGCCAATGCTTTGCACAGGGCCAGCATGTGTTTCCCTGTTGTGTGATCTGAGGCGTACATATCTGCCAATTTTAGGGCCACAGGTGCAAAAGCCCTGACCCTTCTACCTTTCACATGCTTCAGCACAGGGTACTCTTTGCCACCTGCGCACACATCAGACAAATTCAGCTTTGGAAGCCTTTTCCCAGAAGGGGTTTCAAGATCATGATAAATCTTGGCAATCAATGTGTTTATTGCATTCATAGAGCTTGGCCTCGACCCAGGCAGAATATCTTCAATGATGACCCAAAGCAAATTCCCATATACGTGGGCTGCAACACCAAGGTCCATCATGTGCAAGAGGTCAAGTTTGGTGGCCCACCAGCAAACTCCTGGTATCTTATAAAGTGGATGGTCAGCAGGGGCTTTGTCCTTGAATGTTTTGATGCTGCGTTTCCAGCACGCATCGTCTCTGAAATCTGTAAATGGCATTGCGCCACCTTCAAATAAATTTTCTGCATTGCAGTAAGGGCAGCATTTGTTTGACATAGCTGTAGGCCAGCCAAATTCTTGAGAGTACCGCTCCAGATCCCCTGCGATGACAAAAAGAACTCCTTTTCTGACTGGTGTGCCATCAGCAAGCTTCCCCGACGCCAGGTGTTTGAAACTCTCAGCAATAGCTTCCCAAATAGGCTGCCAGCTGCTGTCAGCCCTTGCACTTTTTGGTAGGCAAGCCAAAACAAATTCAGAATATTGAATGCTCACACTGCTGATCACACATCCCATGCAGAAGCCAGGGGATGGGCAAGTCCGTTCCTAATCTAGACAAATTGACATCGTGAGCAATGACTTGAAGTGTAACCTGCAAAGGTCCCTGCGGGCTTCGCCCATGTCCTCCAAGCCTTTGTAGACTGATCAGATCACTGTGGCTGGCGCCAGATTTTACAGCTGCATCAGCATACTGTTGAACTTCAACTGCAGAAACTTTCCCAAGGGCAAACTTGTGTAAAAGCAGTGTGCAGAGAGGAGAGTGTGCTTCTTCAGGTTCAGGCCCATGCTGCTCTAGTTCTAGAACCCTTTTTCTACCCATGTGGCTTCCAGCCACCTAAAAATCCAACTACAATTACTGTAGCTACCAATTGGCCACTTGACAAACTAGTGCTTGGGCCAGGAACACAGGCATGTGCAAACCAACCATTTCCAAGTCATGCAAATGCTGGCTGGATAGCCAATGACACATGCAACAGCTGGCTGGATAGCCATACAAGCACATGTACATGCATGTGCTCAAAATGCAAAGCTGGCTGGATAGCCAGGGCTGGCTGGATAGCCAGGGCACAAGCGCGGTGCATATTTTCCTCTACATGCTGCTGCCATGGCTTTTGTTCAAGCCCTCTCACTCATCCACTTCTTCATCATCTTCCTGGCTTTTGCCATTCGGCTTTTTGAGCTTCATCTTTTTTGCTTTCTTTGACTTTCCCAAAGCTTGGAATGCTTCAATCAGAGCACTCTTGCACTCCTCCTTCTTGAGCCCCGATTTCAGGACCTTCTCACACTTTTTGAGGCTGGTTTCCAGGCAGGCGATGGCTGAGCGATCTCCTCTTTGTGTTTCCCTGGCTCCTTTTTCATGTCAATCAGTAGCGAGCTTAGGGCTGCCTCACCCTTGGTGATCTCAGCTTTAAAGGCCAAGAGCTTCTTCTGTAGGGAGCCCTTGTCATCAGCTTTGCCCACCTGTGAGAGTTCCTCCCACTTGTTGGCTTTGTTCTTCTTCTTCAAAATTGGCTTTGGGTCATCCTCATCATCTTCTTCAACTCCTTCTCCATCAGACCCATCCCCATCAGCCTGGTTCTTGAAGAAATCCCTGAGCTCTGGCTCCATCTCCATTTTGTCAACCTTTGTCTTCATCAGGCCAAAGTTCTTATCACTCAGCTCATCGAGTTCCATGCCGTCGTGTTGAAGCCATTCATCCTTAGAGGCCTTGACAGCCCCTGAGTTGTACGAAGTTCCTTGCTTCTTTTTCTGGAAAAAGGACATGAGTTCTTCAGCACCTGTATTTCATAGTCCCTGCTTTCAGCCTTGCAAGTGCTTCTGTTTTCCCACACTTGTCCACCATTGTTTCCAGGGCTTGAAGATGTAGGTGATCTTCTTCTCACTGGTGTTTTCGAAGCTCAGCATGGCTGTCTTGTAGTGCTTGGCAAGTTGGCCACCATCAATCACCCAATTTCTGAGCAGAACGTGTTTCTTTTCCCCTGTCCCTTTGGTGACATCCTTGTAGTCTCCGTCAGCACTTGCAGAAAGTCTAGACTTCTCAAATTTCTTCCAAAGAAGTTGCTGCTCTCCAGGTGGAAGGAGTTTGATGAGTTCACCAACTTTCTTGGGGTCTGAGTGCTCGTTCTTCAACAGTGCCTGGTGAGTAGTTATGTTCTCTTCTGTCAATTTGGTCCTCTTTGGATCCTCCTCATTCTCTTGCTTTGAGGCTGGCCTCTTTTTCAAAGACACCTCCTTGTCCGCATTATTCTTTCCTTTTTTTGCCATTGCCAGAAAATGTGGCTCCGGGTTTGCGCGCTAGAAAAATGCTGCTTGAGCCCAAAAATGCAAAATTCATGAATATTCATGTGTATTCATGTGTATTCATGTGTAGTCATGGGTATTCATGGGTCTTCATGGGTCTTCATGGGTCTTTCATGGGTCTTCATGTGTCTTCATGTGATGTTTGGAGCATTTTTGGAATTATGGGCATCATCTGCGATTTTATTTTGTGGCTATCCAGCCAGCTAAAAACACCACACAACACCGGCTTTGAAATGGCTATCCAGCCATCAAAACTCTTTTGGCTATCCAGCCAACCCGAGCCCCTCCCACCTGGCTATCCAGCCACCAGCCAACATGGGAAGCCCTGCTAAGCACTACAGAACCTATTCCCCAACAAAACTACCCCCACGTGGCTAGGATAGCCAGCGAACTTGTACAACTCCAACTCCCAAGCATTTTCCAACACATACCAATGAACACACTTAATGAGCTCTTTTTTTCACTGGCTTCAATTGGCTTGGTTTCTCAGCACTGTGGCTGGGCTGCAAGTAGAGCAGCTCTAGTATACAAGCCAGGCCTCCTCTCATTGTCATGGCTTCTCACTCATGGTATGGTGGCTTT
This sequence comes from Effrenium voratum, assembly GCA_963377175.1. NCBI lineage: Eukaryota > Dinophyceae > Suessiales > Symbiodiniaceae > Effrenium > Effrenium voratum. The sequence goes on from CAUJNA010000780.1 coordinate 79,659, forward strand.
TCTCTCATGGTGGCTTCTCTTCTTATGGTTCTCATCATTGCTTCATTCCTCACTTTTTTTCAGCAGCTCAAGCTACTTGTAGAGGTCTTTGCAGGCTGTGTCTCCTCTGTAGCCGTTGCACTGCTTCATCATGCAGCCTCTGCAATTCTTAGATCTGAGTTGGGAGTGCTTGGCCACGTACGGCATGTTCCAGCATACCTTGCACGCACAGAAGTGCTTGTGGCTTTGTTTGAAATACTCAGGGCCTAGGTCACCTTCATACATAGGGGCTGTGTTCTCCTCTTCATTGGCTGGCTTGGTCTCATCAGCACCCCCCTCATCCTCACCCAGCATGAACTCCACTGCCAGCAAAGACACTCAAAACTAACAGACAAACACCAGTGGCTATCCAGCCAGCTTCTACATGCGCATTCGTGGCTATCCAGCCACCGGCTACTACTATTACATGGCTATCCAGCCACCCCCCCCCCCCCCCATCACCCCGACATGGCTATCCAGCCATCACCCAGCATCGAGCACTGTTTTGCCTATAGCCACATTTGTGCATTTGAAATTCACTACAGGTTGGCTTTTGCCACCAGCACCTTTCCTAGATTGGCACCCTTTTCAAGCATCTTCATGAGCTTGGTTGCTGCATTCCTATTTTGGTCGACATTGTGAAACTTGCTAACAGCAAAAAGCTGCCTGCCCTGCTTCACCCTCACTGCAACACTTTTGGTTTTCTTGTAGACCATGATCTGCAGGCTTCCTGTCTTGAAGGTTTCCCTCTCGTCATGCTTTTGCTTCTTGGCTGCGTCCTTCTTTGAAGCTGGCCTGTTAAGATTGGCTGTGGGCTTCCCTGCAGGTTTTTTCATCAGGCTTTTCAAGGTTTTTTCCTGGCTGGCACTGGTGAAGTCTTAAGGGCCTCTTTCAGCAAAGTGCTTTGTGTCTCAGATTGATGGCTTTGAGGAGTCGGTGGCGAACAAGTTTTTTTGATTCTTTTGACTGGTGTTTCTGGGACTTCCATCTCCAGCAAGTCCTGGGTGCTAGGCAAGTCCTGCTGACTGCTGGGCTGGCCATCCTCTTCATCCTCCCCCACCAAGTTCTTCAACTCCTCTAGCTTTGCCACCCTTGGCTACATGGAACAAAAGTCAAAGCTGTTTTTTAGAAAAGGCAAAACTCGTGCTAATAGTGCAGCTGCATGGCTGTTTGTCAGTCAGGTTCTTGCAGGCCTCCTGGAATGTTTTCTCATTGTAATGGAGCCTCCTGGCATGGTTACAAATGACCATGGTAGCATCGCTCAAGTAGTGTGTCAAGTTGGCCCTCTTCTCCAAGTTGAACTTGTGCTTGAGGTCAGGGAAGGTCTTCTCAAGCTCTTTGTAGATGTCCTTAAGTTCTGAGTACTTAAAGACAAGCTCTGGGTTTACCTGGGCTAGGCCCCGTAGAAATTCAAGTTGCTCTGCGAGTTCCTTGCCATACTCCCCAAAATTCAGTGAGCCCTCCAGTCCAGATTTTCTCACATAGCTTTTGAGAATATCCAGCAAATGTTCCATGTCCACTGTAGGCGTTTTTGACCTCCTGGAGCAAAATGGCTGCTGGATTTTCATAAGCAGTGTGTCAGGCACATGGCTATCCAGCCAGCAGTGTGTGAGGCACATGGCTATCCAGCCAGCAGTGTGTGAAACACATGGCTATCCAGCCACCATTTGTGGCAGCCAGCAGTATATGTGAAGCACATGGCTATCCAGCCATCACTCGTGGCTATCCAGCCATCTCTCATGGCTATCCAGCCATCTTATGGTTAAAGCATTGGTGGTTCAAGGTGAAAAGGAGAGTAAGGTACTTCGAAACACAGCCCAATGAGAAGTACGCACGCAATGAAGATTGCAACTCAAGAGCACAGAACACAAAAGAACAAACAAAGGACAAACAGTCAAAAAATCAATCGAAAAACCAATCGAAAAATCAATCGCCAAGCCTGCAAAATTCAACCGAAAATTCAATAGAAAAATCAATCGTGAATTGATCTTGCAAGACATGCCAAACCTCAAATCTATTGATTCTTTTCTGTTTTCAACGAAGATTGAAATGGTACAAAAATCAATCGATCAATATTTTTTTGCAAAATCGCGGAGCCTTTGGGGAGCTCGCAGCAGAAACTGCCCCGGGCACTGCGGCGCTTTTTCTTCAAGCATGCAATCGATTTGTTTGCAGTGTTTTTGGGTGGACGCGGTCTTGCGAAAGCCTTTCTGCTAGCGGAGATAAAACTTAGTTCCCTTTCACATGCACTGGCGGCATATACGTGACTATTCCGTTTCAGTGATTGCCCGACACCTTTGTTTTCAAATCTACTCAACCGAGCGTGGCAAGCGCGGGCACAATTTTGTACGTCCAGGCGCAGCAGCGAGTCGCGTTGTTTTGCTTGGTGTCTAAGCAAGCGCGCAGGCTGTTATGGATGCGTCGTCCAGGCGGGCTAGTGGTCACGCGAAAGTAGTTGCTTGCGTGCTTTTTTTTTTCGGCGCAAGCTTGAGCGACTTCGCGGCATTGCGCTGAAGCTGGGCAGACGTTGTCTTTCGAAAGCTCGGCTAAGCGCTGAGCGCGCTGCTCGCTCCTGCTTGTTGTGGCCGCTGTGCGGAGCTGTCAAGCCAGGCGGCTCTAGCCTAGGCATTCTGGTCTCTAAGTTTGAGCTTCTCGACTGCAGCACGTGTGGGGCCATATGGCAGACGCGCGCTGCAGCCGTCGAGCACAAACTTCGAGCTGGACATAGCCAGCTTTGTTTTGCTTTGGCAATTTGCAAGGACATGCGGTTGAGCTGTTCTGCTTCAAGTGCTGCACGCGCCCTTGTGCAAGATGTGTGGGCGCGCAGCCGTACACATGCTGCGCTTGATGCAGCGTTACTTCGAGCGAGTGCAAATCTAGGAAGCAAAGCGGTGGCTCGATGCAAGCTGGGAGCAAGATTGGCACGAAAGCTTGCGCTGCGCTGGGCGGACGCTGTCTTGCGGAAGCTCAGCGGAGGGGAGGCCTTTCGCCGCAGGCAAGCGCATGTGCTGGCGCAGGACCCAAGCTAACCAGCCGAGCTTGAAGCTTGATGGATGGCTTGAGTCTCTGCGCGACGGCCTCTGCAATGGAGGACTGGAGTACTTGCCACGCGACAAAGAAGGTATGCGGCTTGGAACCCATAGAGCCCGCGCTGGCTTATAGTTTCTCCTTTTGTGGACGTTTGAAGGATTTGGAACTTGCTCTCGTTCGCAGTCGGTGCGCGCACGGCGTTGAGCTGGCGAAGTACTTTGTGCGCAGACGGTGCCCATCTTCTCGCAAACGCTTGCAAATCTGTCGCCTTTTTCGCTGGGCGCCGTTGGGGCACCGGGAATTTTTGCATTACATTGCAAGTTGGCTTGTCGGCTGCGCAGCATCCGAGTAGCAACTGTGCTGCTATTCCACAAAGGCAGCATTACATGGTCGAAGATCAGCATTAGCGCTAGCTGCCTCCTTGGCGATCTCGCGCAGCAACGCTCGCGGTGGCCAGCCTGGCTGGTGAGAGTTGCTGAGCGAGCTCGCGCAAGTCAAGGCAGTGCGTGCTGCCCAAGGACTAGATGCATCACTTCAAGGTGGTTCTGAAGTGCTGCGAGAGAGCTACTTGCTTCCTTGACTTTGTTGGACATCTCCTCGAACCTGCGCATCCGCTCTGCCAACGTTCCGGTGCGCAGAAGCACTGCTGTCACGTTGGCAGAGAGGATGCGCAGATTCGGGAAGAGACCTATTCTAGCTGAGCACGGGGCCGAGAGGGTGGCTCGTTTGCAGTGCATACATATACACATTTATATGTGTGTGCCTATACACATGCATGTGTATATACGGATATATGCCCGCCAAGCAGGACGAAGGCTTCGGAAAAACCTCCCGAGCGGCCGAGCTGCACAACCGCAAGGACTTGGGATTCCGGGGCGCAAGAAGTTCAGGGGGGCGACGGGCACGGGTCTCTTTTCTTTGTTGTTTGAAGGTTTTTTTTTGTTTTGTTTTGCTTTTTTGTAGGGGGGGGGTAAGGGACGGGAAATTGAAGGGAAACGTGTTTTGCTTGGGGGGGAGCACCAACAGGACAACTACTATTTCGGAGGGGTCCGCTAAAACACACACAAACACGCCGATAGCAGATAGAGTTTGAAGCAACGTGCATACCCAAGCCACCAAAGGTTGAACTGAATGTCGGTGAGTTGTTTGGACTTGTTGTTTCTCAGTAGTAGAATTGGACTTCACCCAGGAGTCAGGAGATTATTTTTGGTTTCCATTTTTTTTTGCCACGCCAAAAAGGGATTCCCAATTCCGAGAATGCCGACACGCTAATTAGTTACATTGTAGATTGTGAAGTTTTCTGAATCTGTGGATGGCAGTTTAATCGCCCTTCTGTGTGTGTTTTAGAGGAAAGCAACAGGAGCACCTTGAACAGGGGGGTTTTCCGTGTTTCTTGGGGGCCTTTTAGTGTTTGAAAGGGACAATTCAACCTGAAGTAAGGGACGCTGAAGCGATCGTGGTTTTGAGGGATCCCCTCTACAGCGACAATCTGGTCATAGGGGTGGGAGTACGGTATTTCAGAAAGGATAAGCGTCCACAGCCATGATTCTTCACGGTCGTCAATGGTTCCCAGTGGCATCTCCCCTGTAAATCGCCACTATTGCGTCTCCTTCGGCCCTTTTGTAAGGCAGGCTCCCGAGGCTTAAGGTCTGCTGCAGATGAAACATGGAACCCAAACACGTGTCCCCTAACAGCATATTCCTCCCAAAAATGGATTGTTGTTTGTGAAGGGTTGTTCAAAATACATCCTCAATCCTTATGTCAGATGGTCGTGTTTTCCTCGTCGTGGTGTGCAGATCGCGGATGATTGTTGCGAGATCCCCTGATTTAGAGCCCAGTTCTGTAGGGAAGAGGGGGGGAATAATTGCTTACATGGATTTTGTATGTCATGACTTGATTAATTATCTTGGTTTGAAAGTCCCCCCCAACCCCATAGGGAACCACCTCAAAAATTGTCGGGGGACATGAATCCCCACTGTCCCACTTTTAGGACTAAGGGAAAACAAAGGGACACCAAAGTGAGACAGGAAAACCAAAGAAGCAGCTCACCAGTTTCGTTATTCTTTTTCTTTCCATTTTTTCTTTCGGCTTGGCGGTTCCATCAGTCAGGCCCATGGAGTGAGTCTTCCCCGGTTTTATGAAATCCACGAGGAGCTTTGGGATGTCCGGGCGGAGATCGACAAAGAGAAGCTCCGCCCTTTGGCTCGCGAAACTTGAAGTGGCTTGGGGGACGGTTGAGGCGGGAGGCGGGGTGGAGCCCGGCGCGAGCTCAGGCAGGTGGGGTAAGGAGTAAGGTCTCGAAACCGGGGTGTTTGAAACTTGGTGGTTCCCAGCGTTCCCCTTGGCTTTTTAGCTTTTTAGCTTTTTAGCTGTTTAGCTTTTTAGCTTTTTAGCTTTTTAGCTTTTTTGCTGTTTAGCTTTTTAGCTTTTTAGCTTTTTAGCTTTTTAGCTTTTTAGCTTTTTAGCTTTTTGGTGGGGATTTCCATTTAACCCACCAAAAGTGAAACTTTCAGCAGGGGATCTGAGGACAGCCCAGTAAAGGGAAATGCCAAGAGGCGACCACCATTTTGGGGGCTCCCTCAGGACCAAGTTGGATGGGGAATCTAGGCAAATGAGCTCGTGGCCAGATTGGCAGCCATAGCCATCTAAAATCCTTGCGTGCAACAACTGGTGCGGCTAAACATTGTCACCCAATGTGCCACTAAAACAACAGGCCCGCAAGTTTGATTGCGTTTCACTTGACAGGGGCCCGACTTGGCCAGTGGCTTGTCGCCTCCGGTTGGTAATAAATTGGGTCAACCGCCATTTACTGAAAGTTTATAAGCTTGACCAAACCTGGTTTACTGGACTTCCTCTGCCTATTTTATAGCGAGCTCACTGATTCGGGGGTAAAAACAAACTCATCATGAAGCTCCTTGACTTAGGGATCCAATTCTTAATTCACCCTTCGGATTATTGGAGAAACATATGCAGAAGCATGTACTGTACTTGGTTTCAAAGCACCATTTGTGGGGTTGCCTGTGCTTGAAACCCTAACCAAACCGGGTTTACTGGATTTACCGGGGCTTTAAGCCACCATGTACTCTCAGGGGGGTTGGGGGGGAGGGAGGGGAGGGGGAGGGAGCCCAAATAAGCCCTTGTTAAGCCCTTAGTAAGGCCTTACTTAGGGCTTATTTGGGCTCTGTTTCCCCCCCTCTCTTCCCCCTGACCCCCATGATAGTTGGGTTTCCTGGGTTTCCCCAACCAAACCACTCGGCCCCTAGAGCCGTCGCCATGTCCGGAACCGCGACGTGCGTCCCAGGCCACGTGGCGCCCTTCCCCTTCTTCGGGCGCGCCATGCGCTTCCAGGCGGGAGGAAAAGGGTTCCGGGCCTTTGCGGGGGCCCGGAACCTAAAACCTGCGGTCTCCTCTATGTTTCTTAGTCGTTTGGGTTGGGAGCTGCAAACAACACAGTTTTGGCTACTATACCAAGGGTTGTGAAGTTGGATTTGTTGAATCAAAGGGTCTCCTCTATGTTTTCTGGGGGTACCTTCCAATTTTATTCTTTCCAGGGATCCTTCTTTCTAGAAAACCTCCGGAAACCCAGGGAAAACGGCCGGTTCTTGAAAAGAAAGGGGAATCAACCCCTGGATTTGTTGAATCAAAGGAAGGAAGTTTAGAAGGAACTTGCGTAGCACGGGCACAGAGTGAAAGGTAGTTTTGCGCGCAGATAATATGTTTAGATCGATTTAATGATATGGATTAATATAAGAGGTAAACTCAAGTTACTAGTTACAAAGGAAGAGTCGGCTGCGAAATGGGCTAAAACTACTGGCCCCGATCGGTTGAAACCAAAAGGGAGCTGTTTAAACCACAGTGTTTGGGATTTCCTCTGACATAACTCAGGTAGTTTTTTTGAGGCCCTTTCGGTTTTCAAGGGCAACCACAGGGCACCCACCCATTTGGAGACCCGTGTTAGATTGTAGGGCAGACTAAATGGGACATGTCTTTAATTTTAACCGGATTCAGAACTCTCTTGGTTTTAGAGGGGGGCCGTCCGCTTGGTGGAACGTACCCCTAAGAATCCGCCAGGTTGAATGATGGGTTACCCTCACCCCAAGCCATTGTGCACCTGGCCAAAGGGAATCGCGCCGACGGTGCAGGTTTCGTTAGTTGTCCCACGGACAAAGCTTTGGGTTTCAGCCACAAAGAAAACCCGGTCAGACATGTTAAGAATAGGCCTTTACATGGCTTTAGACCACTTCAGTACCAGGTCTGTCCAGGCCTTGCAAGATTTGCGCTCTGATTGCATTACCAGACTTAGCTGAGCTTGTTGCGCATTTGTGTGCCCTCTTGCTTTAATAGCGTGGAGGGACAAACATCCTTTCGCACCAGCAGGAGGTTTGTCGCATTATCCATAGGGGTTCATCCATCCCAACTTGTGCGAAATGGATTTCGTCGTTTAGCCAGCAACAAGAAGACGTTTTTCCTAAGATCAGTCCGGCCAAGAAGCTCTTTTGGCTTATTCTTGATACGGATATGTGTCAAAGAAGGGAGCTAGACCCCCAAACATGGTGTTTTTCTTCTGAGCAACCCATTTAAACCAATCAAACACATACAGAAAACCTCATTTTGCTGTTTGTTGTTGCTCGTCGAAGATTTGGCTGATAGTTTGAACAGGGCCCCCCCGGGCCCCCCCGGGCCCTCCCAAATGGTTGGCGGACATCAATCCCAAAATAATGCCCACCAAAGGGTTCCCCCCAAAAAGACCTCATACCCATATGGGTATGTGTCAAACAAGGTGGCCCAACCCAAAATGTAGGATTTCCTTTGGTTTGCCTTGGAATACTCACACACACACACACCTATATGGCTATGTTTTTTTCAGAGTTGGAACCACCTCCAAGGTGAAAAGGGTGCCATTTGTCACGGCTGAAATGTTCCTGCCCGCAACTGGCGAAGGACGAGTTTGCAGCGCTGCAGATCACCGATGATGGCAGGTTTAGCCGGTGCCCCTGAGGGGGAAAAAGCGGATTTAAGGCTTGGCTGCTTTTTGGGCCCTGTTTGAGGTTGCTTCAAAAAGGATGGCATGGCTTCAATTATCGAAGCTCCCAACAGGGGTTTTGCTTTTGGCTTCCCCTTGAAACCCAATGGGTTTCCCTCAAACCACACCCGTTGGGCTCTGAAAAGCAAGTGCAAAGCACCAGAGAATAGTTACAAAGCAACCTCCCCAAGATGCCTATTGGAGTGGCAACGAGGTACACTCCCTCCGACTAAAACACTTGACTTGCATTCCATTTCACACCAGTTGGCAAGTGGCTTACCCCAATAGGGTTTCATCCATCAGCGAACTGGCGTCGATCGATCTGCGTGGACCTTCATCCACTTTGCCACACCTGTTGGCAGCACTTGGACCAATGTCCTTTAGTGACCTGACGGTTGCTATGCTGGGATGGTCTAAACTTGTAATTAATTGGTTCCCGACTCATGGCCCAAGAGCTATGGCTGGAAGGGGCCACCACCTCTCCGATATGACCGCCTGTGAGGGTAACCACCTTTCTGATCCCTTTTGGCGATAATCAAGGGACAGAGGCAGCATGCGGTGCTCCTTCTGTATTTGCCCTGAATAGGGGAACAAGTGGTAAAACCCACTCACAGCAGTTGCGTTTTTGCCCGCATAACTGCATGGCGTGCTCAGGCTACTCGTTTGTAGGCCTCAACTATGAGGCGCGCGCCGCTGCAAGCTGTCACGTGTCGATGCGTGTTGCGATTTGCCTTTTCGCTGCACGCGCATGTTTAGGGTCACTTAAGGGCGGTCGCATCAAATACTACTCGGTTGCAGCCGCGGTTGTCTAGGCTGAGAGAACCGCTCAATGGGGAATAGAAGCAGAAGGAGATAAAGAAGGATGCTGGGACCCCAGACAATATGTGCATTTCAGGTTGACTAAATATGAAACAGACTCAGACTGCAATATTTTCGGGGTGCGTTTGTTCGCCACGTAAGGAGTGTGTGGAGACCTCAGCTGAACCGTAACGAAGACACCCGATGCCGGAAGCTTTGGCCCGAACTTTCGGTGCATCCGAGAGGGGCAGACTGTCACCTCGCCGAATGGACATCCGGTACCCTTCGAGAAAGAACAAAAAAGCAAACATGGAGCAGGCTGCAAGTTTTTCGCCATTCGCAGTGACAGCTTATGCCAGCTTGACAGATTTCAACGCCCCCGAAATAAAGAGGAGCGCCGCCCTTTTGGCACAGGGGAGAACACGAGCAACATCATGTGACAGAGGCAGGTTCTGCGCATTGTTTCTTTGCGATCTCAACAAGGTTCAGACATGATCAAGATTCTTTTCACATGGAGGTTCTCTGTTTTGAGTCGGAGCAGAACTCACCCGGAAATTGCGGTGTTTAGACCACCCTTCTGAGCCATTAGCCCGTTCCCCCAGCTGAACGGGCACGTGAGTCATGTCAGGTTTCCCAAAACTAAACTAAAATGATGCAAGCCAAGCTTCCCAAAAGGAAACTCAAAGGGATGCAAAGGACGTTTTGCAACTTTCCAGACCCCGCAAAGGGGCGTTTCGTCCTTGGTTTTGCCCTCTGGCGCGTTGCCCGCGGCCGGTGGCCCGCGGATGGATGGCCTTGCTGTCGCCGTCCTTTCCTCCGGGCGTGCCTGGGCGGCCGCTACGCTGTGCGGTGCATGAGAAGCTCAGGAGGGGGAAGCGGTGGGTGCCCAAGTAGTGGTTTAGATTTTTACCGAATAGACACCTATGGGCCTATGGGCATGAAGTTTAATTTGGGACCCTTTGGCGGATGTTGTAGTTTTAAGTTTCAGAAGCCTTGCTGTTTCCAAAAACAGGGTTGCTCTCCTATCCTGAAAACAATCACAAACGGATCCACACGGGTAGGCAGTCGGCACCCACCTTGTGATACAGTAGTTACCTACAACTCAAGCAGAAGCCGACTATTTGGAGGAGTCCCCTATACTTGGGCCCTTTTTGAGGTTCTCTGCCCCTCGGAATGCGCCCCCCGTGCCGGCCCGTTCCCGCGGGGCCCATTCGGAAGGCGCGCAGGGGGCCTCACGGGGCTCGGCTTGGAGGCGGTCCAGTTCCGACCCCTGCGGAAGAAGGCGCGGAGCTCGGAGCTCGGAGTTCGCGCGGCGCGCGCGTCGGGCGCCGGCTCGCCGGCTCGCCGGCTCGCCGGCCGGTGATCGAGCCCAAAACGGTGCACAGTTTCATGGCCAAGTGATATGCTTCCTCTCTTGGACGGCGACGCTATCTTCCCATCTTCAGAGGCTCCAAGTGTTTCTTCCAACTTTTGCTTGGCTGTTTTTCGGCAAAAGTAGTTGGTCATCCCCAAAAAGAACGCGCTCCGATTCTTGTTCTACCAGGGTCGCTGAACAATTGGGATGACTGGCCTCCATATTCCCCCCCATCAAACTCACCCCAAGAAAAACAACCTCAGCCGAGCAAAAACACATGCAGCCCAAACAAAGTGGTTTGGAAGCCATCTGTGAATGACAGATCTTGTTGGATCCGGACAAAAAGAACACAATTATTAGATCGTTGGAAACTCTTTGATGTTCCATCAGCAAATTGTATGTTCTGCTTGAGGGGGAATCCGATCAAAATGAAGGACTAAATGGTTGCCACAAACCCCCAAGCATAAGAGAGAGTGCACCTCTAAGAAATGAGGTGCTCTGATTTCAAGAGCTGCCATTCTCTGCAGAGTGACCAGGGTCGGCCCCTTCTAGTGGACGATCCATCTCGGGGACCCCCTCTGATTTCTTTGATTTGGCTCGAAGTCGACATGATTGGGGCTCCTCCACATTGGAATTCGGGATGTGTTCTTGATGTTCAGATGTTGGTTTGGATTCTGGATTGATTATTTGCAAAGGTAATACTGTGGATAGACAAATTATACACCACTTGGGATGGATGAAGCCCTGCGAATAGTGGGATAAAGCACCGTATTGCCCCATTGACCAATACCCCACTTGGCCCTGGTCACTCACACAAGGTTCCTTGGAAGAAAGCAATTTGTCCCCATAGACCAGTCTCTCAACAGGGGCCTTCGTTTTGTTCGCCCTGGAGCCCGTCCACTTCGAAGGAACCCTTTTAGGGCATGGCGTACAGGGAAATCAACAAAACAACTTCTTTGGACAGACCCAACCCCCCTGGGCCCCAAGGTCAGACCGGACCCTGAAGAGGGTTCAATGTTTTCTTTAGAGTTTTTCAGGGAAATCCGGCGTGTTGGGGCCAAACGCCCATATGTCCCAGAGAGGCTTTGGTGGAAGCCCACTTCTACCCTTTCCAACAATCATGGAAGTGGACGGAAGGATTTGGAGGGTAGGCTGCCCAAATGATTCTAGGACTGCCTAGCGCTTCGCGTCTTGACAACTTGATCTGCAGAAAGGGAGAAAAGGGTAGCCAAACCATTCCTGGTGTCTCCTAAACTATTTCACAGAGCAGACTAAATGTGAATACCTTTTGGATACCTTTTGGGTTTGGACAGTTTTAGTGGCAAACAAACGGTTTGGGAGCTTCTTTTTTTTGGCCAACACACTCGTTCGGAAGTGAGTACATGATTTCCAGTGGGCCAAGATCAGACCTCCAGTGGTTTAATTCCTTTTCTTTGAGGACATTTTCGGTTTCCCTTCAAATATATGCCCTTGAAACAACCAAGCAACGGGGAACCCGTACGAAAAGACATCACTTTTATGGAAATCCGCGGCTGATTTTTCCCCGAAATCGCGGGGTCCGGTGACCGATCAACGCCCGGCGCCGCTTGTTCGATCGCTCGAGGACCGCTCGGACCTCGAGGCCCTTCACGCGGAGTGGTTCCCCGTAGCTGGGACGAAAAAGCACCATGAGAGCCGCTGAAGCATAGAACAGGATTTGGTGGTTCCCAGCCTTTTAGTGTTTAGTGGTAGCTTCCATTTGACCCACCAAAAGTTAAATTTTTAGCGGGGGATCTGAGGGCAGCCGAGAGGAAGTGGTGCGAAATGGATTTCGTCCACCCGCGTCACATCCATTTGGGTTTTTAAAGGGGACCGAAGATGCTGGCTTTACTTTTGGTTCCCTTTAAACCCCCCCCATTCAATAGTGATTGTTTAGAAACCCTGGAATGATTCGATTCCCACCTGAAAATACCAACAAACGTTCTGGTTTCCCATGGTTTCAAGGTGGTGCATAATTTTGTCCATCCACAGTATGGTAGGCAATGAAAGCAGGAGGTTGAAACAATTAACTCGAGAGTTATTGGGTCCTTGAGACTAGGTTTTATTTCCAGATCTGGGTGTGTCTGTTTTAGACTCCCAAGATGAGTGGTGTCCTTTTGGCTTCCCTTCTCAGCCTGGCAAACGGGGGCACCAACTCAGCAGAAAGACACCAGGCTTTCGGCCGAGGAAGTCCGGGAGTCGGGAGGCGCGGTAAGGAGCCAGGATCTGATCCTGAGGAAACTCCCCCTGTGCCGGTGATCGACTCATCTCATTTGTTCAACAAGCAAACCATTGCTGGGTCTCCTCCAAGACTATTTTGCATGTTAGGGTAAATACCAAAACAGACCATGAACATGTTTTTTTTTTTTTTTTTTCCGTGTATCCCGTTTTTGTGGCCCATGCGAGGTGGACTATTCGCGGAGTTTCTACGATGAGGCCGATCTGGCTGTGTCAGTGGGAGCTCCGGCCTCCGGATTTGGAAGGTGAATGAAAATAGCGCCGGTTGCCGGTTACCGGCAACCCAAGCGGAAGTATAACATAGGTTGTTGGCCTATTATCAGTGTCCCTTTTCTTGAGTCTCGTGGGGATGCCGTAGATTTGTCACAGCTGAACCAAGGAATGCACAAGCGAGAACCTTCATGGGTTTTGGGCAACAGAACAAGCCATTTCGCCGGAGTTTTAATTGGGGAGGCTTTGGGCATCGCTTCGTTGGGGATTTGCAGCCACTGTTTTTCTCTTTAGATTCACAGACATATCCATGGTTTGGCCCGACTGGGCGGGTCTGGGGGTGTAAGGAACACCTGTTTGTATGATGGTGCAAAGGAAGTACGCTCCCCTGGTTCACATGCAACCCAAAACCCAGCCCTTGACGGGCGGATCCCTTCGTTTGGGTTCCAGATTCATTTTTTTTGTAGGGGAGTGGTTTAGTTCAAGAATGAAGCACAGAAATCATAGATTCCACAAGTCCAACAGAGCAGGTTCATTTCTCTTTTTGTGTGTGTTTACCGGTGGCAAGGAAAACGGCACCAAGGCCCCATGGCACCAAGGCTTGGCAAACGTGGTTCTGAGGGAAAACACGTGGTTCTATAGCCCAGCATCATATAACCATTCATGGTTGTTGTTGGGAAACATTTTACATTTTTGCAAATTGTGGTTTAGTGGTTGAAATCCCCACTGAACTGCCCGAATTTACTTTTTTGCTCCCCTTCCAACGTCAACCAAGCTGCCATTGCTTAGCGCTTGGCAGGCATTTGTGCAGTGCTGAGACCCCCCCCCAGAAAACCGAAGAGCATGTTGTCTTGCGGTCGGGCGGAACGTAATTGTTCTATTTTTGCCGGGAGGCCCATTTTCCAAGACCCGAGTCGCGTTTCGCGTTGCGGGCCCTCACCAGAGCGACACCTCGTAGTGGAAGGTTCTACCACATGATTGTAGAAAGACACATACAAATATCAACCTTTGTAAGCATCTTAGTGGAACCTCACTGGGTTTCGGGGTTCCAGAGTTTTGGGATCTGATTGTAGGTTGGGAGTTCTGTCCCAGATGGGGTGTGTTCTTTTTTTTGGCCTTGACTGATTGAAGAGGGAGAAACCAAATGGGTGTGTGTGTGTGTGTGTGCTTTTGAGGTTACCCGGTGTGGTTTTAATGAGACAAAGCCGAAGCCTTTCCAAGCAGGGCCTAGCTGTTTTCCCCAGAATTGACTTTGAACATCACCCCACCAAACGGAAACCCATTTTAGATTCATCCCCCTTCCGTTGCTGAAACACAACCCTTTACCCTGAAATGCGGGGAGTAGTGAGTAGGGAGCCCCCCCCCCAACCCAACCCCCCCACCCACCCACCTCTCCCCCTCCCCGCCTCCCCCCGCGAGGTCTTTGAGCAGCGCAGCGTGGGCTCCGTGGCGGCCGTGGGCGGCGAGAATCTGCTGCTGGGGGCGGCTACCTTCCGCACCAAGTTCCAGGCCCCCGGAAGTCGCGAGTCGCGAGCCGAGTTCGTCCGAGCGAGTCGAAGCTCCAAAATGATTGGCCTTCGGTGCGATCGGCTTGTCAGGGAGGCGGTGGGGGTGGTTTTTGGCCCCTCCACAAATGGGGAATGATTCCCCCACTAACCCCTATTGAGAAACTGGGGCTGAGAAAAATGATGGGCTGATTCCCCAAAGGGACACCCCCCTATTAAGAAACTTGAAAAACATATGGGGTCAACATTAGACTTGCTGGTGCGAGAGAGGCAGGGAAGGAGAAATGAAAGGATCCCCGGGGGGAAAAACAACAAGAACTGGTGACGTTTCCTTTTCAGAACGGTCATTCCCCCAACTTTCGGTTTGGGGGCTGCGGCAAGGTTTCTCTGTTTTCCTCCAGTATGGGATACCTTAGCTGCTTTGGTTGGGCATGTTTTGGTGTAACATTGGGGGAGGAGGTTCCATCTTTATTTCCCTTGGCTTCAAAGATGGGGTGAACTCACCTGAAAGGTTCTTTACTCTACTTTGCTTTATTTCAGATTTGGGAATGAGTATAATTGGCCGGATAGGTGTCCTGTTCAGGCGGTTCAACCTGGATGGCAATTGTATTGCCCTTTAGGTTGGTTGAACATAGGTGGCACTTGTCGTGTCCTTTTGGGGGGCTGGACATGTAGATTGCGCTGGCAAAAATCATTCGATCAACCTATTTCCGGGTGCCATCGACTTTTTCACAAGGAAATTGCGCAGGGTGCTCACGTGCGGTTGTTTGCGTTTAGGGAGCGCTTTTCACCCTTTGGGTTGGCGTAGAGCGAGACCAACGGAAAGCCACGATCACCGGACTCATCTCGATTGAGCTGATTTTTCGGTTTGTTTTACCCCTTGCACTTTTTAGCGGCATCCGCCCGAAAACCCGCCGAAAAAGATGAGCTTCCGGCTATCGTTCATTGCTGAATTCGCCCGGCAATTTGCTAGGCCCCAAAATCCCAACTGGCAATTTTAATAGTACGTGATCCTACTGTCCGCTTGGATTGGAATATTAGCAACGCCTTGGTATTGTATGCCCATGCTAGTAGAACCAAAAGTCAAGGGGTTTGGGGTGCTGCTCAGTTGCCCTGAGAGGGGAATGGGGGCTAACCTGTGGCGCCTTTGCTAGGGCTGCGTTTATATGAACAATGGGACGTTGTTACTTGTGCAGACGCTGGTCAATATGTTGTCCGTAGTGGCAGCATGCAGCACCTGAATGCAAGCATTCGGCGAGTCGGGGGGAGGCCGCAGGATTCTCTTGTTGGATTTGCACTGAACACCCTTGGCGGTAAGGTCTTTGTATGGGGTATGCAAGAAGGCAGGCCTCCTTTTCCCAGAAAGGGTGTTGTTCATCATCACCTTGCGGACTAGCTTAAGGTATAAAAGTTTGTTTAGTGGGATGTTGCAGGGGAAATATAAATAGACCGCCAGAATGGTAGTTTCCCCTTTGATTTCCCTTGCAAGATGGGCCTTTGGAGGCATTGGACAAAAGGCATAATGATGGGCTCCTTTTGCGTTCCGGGTGATTCTTTCCAGAAGAGGGTACTCTTGCCGGCGTCCTTCTATTTGCTCGAAGATTTTCAACTCCAAACTGATTTGATCAGCGGGACCCAATTGGGTATGTGTAGAAACAGGCGGACCCTTCCTCAAAAAAAGCATGGATCAAGAACCCCCTCCCGCGATTTTTGCAACGTGTTCCACGTGTTTCCTGTCTCTCGTGCGCTCAGGAGCCCCGATTCGACATGGACTCAGTGCTGGAAGGCGGGAACTGAGCTCCAACGCATAAGCCGGAGCCAGGAGACGACCAGTTTCCGATGAATTACCCTCCCACCGATTAGCGAACCTGACGTTCGCCTGGCTTTTCAGGGCAATATACTCAAAACGTTTCCACTAGTGAGTTTGCTATCAGAAACCTCCATGAGTGGGTTATTCAACATCCATGGAATGTTCCTCCAGATGGGTTGCGCGGTTTCCCAAGGTGGACTACCGATTGGGAGAATCGTGGGCCCAGGTTCTATGAATCGACCTACTTGTAAACCCTTGGCCACGGGTTTTGTGGAAAAACTGTTTGCCGCTCGCTGCCAATGGCTGAAGAAACGGCTCGCATGTCGTGCCCAAGCAATTGACTTGGCGTTGAAGTGTCGCCTTTTCGGCACATGAGGAGCACCACATGGAAAACGATCATCGACCCAGGCGATTTGTTCAATCTCCCAGCCAAACGGTCAATCTGGCGGGCCACTATGGCAATTGGTGGCCCTTCGGTTTCACCTTGAAGTAACCTAATTTATTGGTCAAACATGTTGTTTCCAATAGCGAGGAGTGTGCCTAACTTTTTTTCCAAAGAGAGTCAGTTTGGTCAATCCACTAGAGATCCAAGCTGGGAAATTGGCCACAAGCATAATTCAATTGGGGTTGTGGGGTCTTGCAAACCAACTCAAGATTTCATATTCGTTGACATCCTTGAGCGCATGGTCGCGGAAAGTCGCATTACTTTTGTTTAGGTTGCCAGCTCTTCTAGACCCAAACATCCACTTTAAAGTGATACTCTGCAGACTGACATGTAACCTGAAAGCCCAAAATGATAGGGGACTCTCCTCTTGGGAGTCCCCTGTTCTTTGAGTTTCATGTTAATTTGCGAGGTTTGCTTTTGCAGACCCTCAATCACATTGAGCCCATGGAACATCCCAATGACGCCGTCTCTAATTTGGGTGTGCCTCTTCTGTTGAAGGTCTGGCTGTTGGTTGATTTTCAAGAGGTGGATCACGACTCCTGAGGCCAAAAGGGGAGGCTTGCCCCCCCCCCCCCCGGTTTGAGGCAACCAAGTCCACCCCAAGTCGGGGTGAATCGGTCGCGCGCAGGCGGCGCCGGCGCCTGCATGTCGGGCCGCGCGGGCTACGTGCTGACGCTGGGGGTGGTGGACGGCGCACGAGGGCATGGGCTTGCGAAGGCCTTGGCGGCTCCCAGCCGTCCGGTTCCTTAGGATTTAGACCTTTAGGGCTTAGTGGGGGCTTCCATTCCGTCCTGTTCGGTCTAGGGTTTGGTGGGGATTAAGGCTTTTAGGGTTTAGGGGTGGATTCCATTTAAACCACTAACAGTTAAACTTTTAGCAGGGGATTTGAGGACAGCCCAGTTTTAAAGAGACTGGGACGTAGGCCAGGGGTTTTTCCATGGGTTCCATTGAGGGGGGTGCTCAAAATTGGGGGGTCCCTTAGAGAGACTGGGACGCTGTGGTTGTTCTATGGGCTCAATGATGTGAAGGGCTTTGCAAGTGTTAACCTTTTTCCGTGAGATGATCCGTTCCCTGGTGGTTTCTCCACAATACCACAAGGAGATACGTCTGAAGGCCGGATGTCCTTAAAAAATGGGTGTGTTTTTGAGGGCACTCTTGTTGGGTGGTTTCCCTTGACCAGCAAAAGGGGGGGTACCCCTACATTGACACAATCCCAGCCATTGACCCACCGGCTTTGGTAAATGTCAGGGTGTGATTCGAATGGACCCAGTCCGAGCCTGAAGACGACCAATGAACCTCAAGTCCAACAAAAACACACATGGTGAATCATTTGTTGTATGTTTCTCCTTTCCTGGGGCTTCACTTATCCGTCTTTTTCGGACCACCGGTTTGGGTGTCGTTTTACCCGGGCCAGCACCAAACCTCCCTCGGCGCAAGCGACGGCGCTCGCGCGACGGCGCTCGCGCGCGGCGATTCTCTCGCGAGAGGCGCTGCTGGAGAAGTCCTTCGAGGCGATTCGCCGGGAGCTGCCGGAGGTGGAGGCCATCTGGGTGCACGTGGTGTGCTACAACCTCCCAGCCCCACGGCACCGGAACCCGAAACCGGAACCCGGAACCGGAACCCGGAACCGGAAGAACCGGGAAAGGTTTTTTGTTGTTGTGTTTTTTTGTTTTTTTGTCCGGCGGTTGGGCGGGTTTGGGGGCTTGGGGTTTGGGGGGGGGGGTTTGGGGGGCAAGAAGAACCGGAAGGAAGGGGGGGTGTGGGGCTTCTGCTTGTTCTTGCAAAGATTTGGGGTGGGGGGTGTGCGGCTTCTGGTTTTTCTTGAAAGAGCACCATTTTGCAAAGGGTCCGGGATGAAAAAAGATGGGCTGATAGGTTGACTGGGGGGGGTGTACCATTTTGAAAGGGACTGAATCCAGATCATTTTTTTGGACGCATCTTTTTAGTAGTCCACCAGATTGAGGGTCCTTAGTGCTTTGGAGTAAAGAAGCCAGCCGAGTGGGACAACCAAGGCCTCTTTCCGAACAGAACCAACAAAACCATCTTCGCAAAAAGCAACATACAAATGACACCATTTTGCTCTTGTCAGAAAACAGGGCGTCTATGGTAGTACGGGGCCCGTGCCGACCCCAAGACTCCATTTTCCTCGCGCATTCCGAATATGGATGGCGCTCTAAGGCGCAGGCGCTGTACGAGCGCATGGGCTTGGTCTTGGTGAGGCGCTTCCCGCGGTTCTACAGCTTTTACGACCAGCTGCTTGGCCCGAGGGGTTTGACTAATGGGCTGATCGGCTCGCGTGCATGGAGCCGGACGGGTCCAAGAAGATGTTCCTAGGAAGGTCAATGATCGTTCAGCCATAGAGAGCTATTCTGTTCGATGGAGTCGGTCTTCTTGTCTGGCAAAAGGGGGATTCGGATTCGAGTTGCAACACCTATCCAGCCATTTGGGTCAAAGGAACTCGGGCCACGTGAATCATGAAGAATCCTTGTGATTCATTGGGCTTTGTGTTGCGCTGTTCGAACATCAAGGTACTGATGCCCCGGCATGTCGTTTGCTTTGGTGGCCGTTGCTTTGGGGAGCTGGTGCGAACAGTGCGGGGCTTTTTCGGTGCGTCTGATTTTGAGGGTACCCTTTTTGGGTTGGCTTACAGGGAAACCACATGGACACCAACCAGTTCAGGGGTCCCCTTCGAGGAAACCCATTTGTCCCCTTCAAACATTTTTCGGGAAGCTAGCCGCAAAAAGCGGCAAAGATTAAAAACAAGCCGCAAACCACAAACTGAACCATCCCCCTTACATATAAATAAACCAATCAATAAGTAAATAAATGTATATGCACCGAAATCGCGTGGCTTCCTAGAAGCAGACGTGGTCCATTCCCAACGTGAAAGAATTGGGTTACAGGACATTCCATTCCACTGGAAAACAGCTTGTTTAGGGGTGGTGGGGGGCCATTTCCCGTAAATCGTCCTTGTTTCCAACCCCTTTGACGCCGAGGATTTGGGACTCCTTCCTCTACGTGCTCTACGAGAAGAATGGCAAGCCTCCGGACCTCCGGCTCGAGGCGTGTGGCGCGCAAGTCCATGGATTGCCTCGCGATCGGTGCGCGAGAGATGCAGGGAAGGAGAAATGGAACGACCCGTCTATAAACTATCCAACTGGTGGTTTCCTTTAACATCGGACCGATACCTGGGTTCCTTCCATTTCTCATTCCCTACTTGTCGCACCAGCAACTTGGCCCCCGTGGTCAATTCTTCGCCTGCAGCCTATTCCCACACTTTCACAACCTCAACTCAAAGGTCTTGCCAGGCAATCATTCACAGAGTTCAACAGAAACCTGCCGAAGCTTCCTTTAAGGGGACCGATTGATGGGTTCATTCCTCTTCTCATTCCCTACTTCTCACACCTTCAAGTTGCCCGGCTTTGGGTTCTATTGACCCCGTATTGATCCACCCCAGTTTATGGATTGGGGTCCCGGTGTCCCTGGGTGAAATGTGGGAAGGGGAACACCCCTATTTATAAACTGGGGTTGATCAACATTACCTGGTTAAAGGGGGCAAGGGCCATATAAACCTTGTGTTGCTAGAACCTAAGGTCGATGGGTCATGTTCCTTTTGGTTTCCCCTTCAACCAAATGGCTGTTTCCCAGCTTAAGAGACACCCATGTCCTTTGTATCAAATATGCGCATAATGTTGACCGTGGCTCGTCTCACTGGGCGAAACGGGTGCTGTGGGTATGTCTCAGGAGCCATGGGAAACCTTTGAAAGAAAGAAATCAATAGACAAAACATTTTTGAGGGTCCCGCGACCAAGCACAAAGATGGGCTTCTCGATCCTTTTTGGCCACCTCTTGTGGTTCGGTAGCCTCGTGCATCGTTGCCTTGACAAAACGATGAGCAGGTTTAGGTTTGAATGTCGAGAAGCCAAAGGGTCGGCTGAATGTGTGTCACATTTGTCGGATGTGGGTGTTTCTAAAAAAAAATGGTTGGACCCTGGCCAGGAGGTTGGTTTGTTGGGTTTCCTTTCAGTTTTCCTTTTCCATGGCCCACAGCGGATCTCACATGCTAGGTACATTGTAGATTTTGAGGTTCTCGAAATACTGTGGATGGACACAAACCATCTTGCGCTAGTTGGTGCTTTATTACACTCACCCACAGTGTGCCTTTGGGATCGCCCGTTGGATGTGTTTAAGCTTGCTGGTGCTCAGCAGGGAATGAGGGAATGACCCCTATAAACCCTGCACCTGTTGGTTTCCTTCAAAATCGGACCAACTCCTGGGTTTCTTCCATTTCTCAGTCCCTACTTTTCGCGCCAGCAAGATTGAGGAAAATTGTCCCCTAAAAAACGGTGTCCCTGAACAGCAGATGCCTCCCAAACATGGGCAGCTGCTTTCGGGGACCCCCAGTTTGACGGTTTTGAAGGGAAGCGTTGGAAGAGTTGAAGGCTTTTAAGGAAAGCTGAAACCATTTTGGTTGGAGCCCCCCCCTAAGATCTGTTCCCTCCTTTTCCCCTCCTAACGCCCCAGATCTGTTTCCCCCTTTCCCTCCCTCAGATCTGTTCCCCCCCCCACCCCCCGTCCCTAAGATCTTTTCCCCCCTTTCCCCCCCTTTCCCCCCCTATCCACATACCCAAATGGCTGTGGCTCAAATAAAGCCGGTACCAAAATGGAACCCTGGTAAGTGGAAACATGGACCAAAACCCGCGGTTTGCCCCTCCTGTTCAACTTTGAGCCACACCCACCTGGCTCTGGGTCAAAATTCCAAATGGGATCTCATTTTGGTAGGTGAATTCACCACCCATCTTAGAACCTATTGTAGTGGTTGGATTGAATCGGATGTTCACTGGGGGCTATCCGATTTGGATTGCCCATGGCCCATGGCCCAAATTCCAGCGGCCTTTCGGCTTGGATCGGTCGGTTTCCTTCCGAGTCAGGTGCTGAAGGACGAGCTTTTGGCCATGGCAGGCAGCTGGAACCACCTCCAGGCGGCTCTCGGCTCGGCGGCTTTTTGGGCCGCGGGTTTGGAGAAGGATTTTCCCCCTCTTTGGATGCTGCTTAAAGCAAGAAACAGGTTGAAACTAGGGGATTTGCGGTTGAACACAAGTTGGATGCTGACTCTTTTGGAGGTTAAGTCTTCCTAACTTTTGGTTTTGCTGCAGAAGAACCAGTGAATTGGTTTCAACAATAGTGGTCTTGAAACCAGAGGTTTCGATTTTTTGTTGCAGACAACCAGTTGCCCGATTCGGTCGACTTCCCAAGTGGTTCCAACCGTTGTTCTTCAGGTGTTGGGAAACCCGTTGAGATCAACCAACAAAAACAGGGGCTACTCCTTTCTTGATCCCCATGGGCTTCTGAGCCGTTCACAAAAACAACACGTTGGATGTTGTTCCAACTACACACATGCTCAAACCGGGGGTCTGATCGTCCGACCTCCTTTCGACTGCCTGACTGCATGGCTGCAGAAGCCGTGGAACCTGTTTAAGCAGTTGGTGTGTTTTCCTTTGAGGGTATCCTTTTTGGATGGTTGTTGACGTAAAGCAACAGGAAAATCACAATTCATTTTGGGGTCCCCAAAAAACAGATGCACCCAATAGTGGATTGAATTATGGTTTAAGCAAGAGACTGCAACACCACGCAAAGTTTGGGCTTTCCCGTGTGCACGAAGACCCTCAATCGCATCATGGAGTACAGAATGGAAATGCCGCCCTCGCTTAGACTGGGGTGCACCGGGATATGTTGTTTTTCCAGGCCCCTCAAAGCATGCACCCAAGAATAACCCACATGTAAAAGTTAATTGAAACCGCTTTGGGTGTTTCTCAAGATTCGGGGTCCCCTTTTGGGATCGAGGGGAAGCTAAAAGAACACCAAGCACCTGAAGGAATTGGTCCCTTTTGAGAACACCCATTTGGCTTCGTGGCTATTTGGTAACAGATCTGTGGACTTTAACTTTTCGGTTGAAAACAGGTGGAATTTTGTCCGTTGGACCCAAACAAAGTTATGCATGCACTTTTTGTGGGGTCCGCCAGCAACCTGGCCATCCTGTGCGGAAGCCACGGGTCTTCCATTCGCTTAAGAATATGTTTAATTTACTGGGGGCTAACCGATTTGGATTTTCACCCATGGCCCATGGCCATATCTTTCTCATTTTGTCCAGGGGGCCGGGGTGCGGATAGCACCGCTTTCGCCAGGCGCTGCGGCTCCGGTGCCAAGTTTGGGCGGCCGCGGCCGCGGACGCCTGGGCGAGCGCATGCGCGGAGCCGCGGAGTGCGGTGGTTTGGGTCCGGTCGGTGGGGACGTAGGTGCGGGAGGCTCAGGGCCCTGAGTTCCTTGAACTTTTCGGGGAGAGCTGCTTAGTGGGAAACGAAAAGCTCGAATTCACTCAGGAAGTGCAGTGAGTAGGGTGAAATCAGGACAATTATCTCTAAATTCCTAACCATTACAACTGGGGAGGGTACGTTTAACCGCCTCTACATGCCGAGCCATTGCTTGACAAGGTTTTTCTCTCAAGCGGACCCGTTGGTGGTTGTTGCCGGGTGGTTTTCACCGTTCTCACCCCTTTGAAGAAATCAAGTGGTGTGTGTGTGTGTCGTGTTTCGTTTTGGAGATCTTCACAGGGAATCCAAATGGCAAGTTGCTTTAGAGTTGGTGCCCGCGTTTCGCGGTTGAAGGGACACCAAATGGACCAGTCTTTGAGGGAGCCCAGTTTCGGGATGGATAACCAAATGGGAAGCACTTTTTCCAGGAGAGGGGTGCTTTCATCTAGGGAATTACCAGTTCGCCCAAAAACAAAAGCTGATTTGCTTTCGGGCTGCCAGCCTTTTTTGCTTCCGCGACATATGTCAGGGCTGCAGGGCCGTAAGACCAAGATTCATCAAGACCAAACTTCATACGCCGCTCCGGCCCTGTATCCAGTGGGGATCACGTCGTG
The DNA here is from genome assembly GCA_963377175.1 of Effrenium voratum. Classification (NCBI taxonomy): domain Eukaryota; class Dinophyceae; order Suessiales; family Symbiodiniaceae; genus Effrenium; species Effrenium voratum. Next base: position 103,033 of record CAUJNA010000780.1, read on the forward strand.
AATTCCTGGATTTTTGCCTCGAGTCAAGGTCCCCGATGTCGCCGCAAGCGCTGAGACATGACAAGTCGCTTAGCTCAACATGAGAATGAGGTTTGGTCAAGATTGCTGGTAGTCCGTGGTGCTTTTCGGAGGGACATTTTAGTTTCGAAGCACATGGGCCCTACCGTACCCGAATGTCACAGTCAAAAAGGGGTGCCACTCAAATTTCCGTTTCCTACGGGAACTTGTCGATCAGATGTTTTATGCAGTGGACACGTCCAACCACCCATGAAGTCCACTCAATTTGTTTCCAACTTAATGTAACGCAGAGTTGGGACTTTCCTCGGGCGGAAAACGGCCGTGGTTTTTCGGAGAGTGATGAGTACCGAATAAATCATGGCTCGCATTTTTTGACTTTCAGCTCTGCAGCGCCCAACAGAGTTGGCCGATTTCGGTTTGTGCCGGACGCGCAGTCGCCGACAACCCTGCGAGTTGTTGCAATTCTGCGTTGTTTGAAGACTTGCACGCCAGGCAGGCAAGCAGAATGACGATGCCCTTTAGAAACATCATGGCCTCCCGGTGAAAAGCGGGGGGGGGGCAGCAGCCCACCTGTCTGACTATCTTCAGGCTCGTGCGAGTGAGTGACGCATCCTGAATGGCTGCTAGAGTAGCAAGACGCTTGCATCCTGCAAGCAGGCTGAGTGAGGCGTTAGGCGTTCGACAAAGTCTCGAGCATCCTACCCTTCAGGCTAACATGAAAGCCACCCGGCAAGTGTGGGCCGATGTCCTTCAAACAGGAAACTCCTCTTACGTGACCGAGGAACAACCTTATCTGCAAAAGGACGTATTTGTTCGAGTCGACGAGTTCAAATCAATGCGGGACGGAAGACAAGTCTCACCAGCTGCTCACATGGCCTTTGAAGCTCACGTGATAGCCTGCGGGGCAGTGGAGTTTCGCGGCGAGTTGATCAAAAGCTGTTGGGAGTTTATCGAATCGAAGCAGCTTTTCATTTTGAGGGTTTCAACCGATTGTGCTGATCTTGAACACATGTTGTCTAAACAGACAACACAGAACGAGTTTCGAAGCAAGACGAACAAGAAGCATCTCCTGGTCGCGGGGATGTAGGATGGACTTGGCTGGTGTATCTGGAAAAGGCTGTTGTAGACGGGGATGCAAGGGGGTGCCGTACTCCGGCGCAAAGGTGCAAGGGGTCGGAACTGGCAGGTCTGTGTGGCTCGCCTTTTTGAGTTGGTACCTTTTGTTGGGTTGGTTGAAAGGGAAACCTAAAGGAGAACCCGCATTTGGAGGGTCTTTGAGGGTCCCCCTATTTTGACGCACACCCGGTATATATTTCACTTCGACCCCTTTTGCTTTCGCCTCCCCCCCCCCAAATTATTGTTCAGATCCCTCCGCCCCAAAAAAAAGTTGCACCCCAAAAGGGCGGCGATTCGGTGGGTCCAGAGGGACCCATTTGGGTGGGACCAGTTTCCTTCCGGCGATTCAGGCGGTTTCGTTTGCTTCCTGAAAAAAACAATGGTGAACCGAATCCTTTGAGAGAAGCACGGGGTGGGGGGGAGAAAGCCCAGCTAACAACACACCCAACAAAAAACGGCCAGGTGGTTCAGGTGGTTCGGGCTTCTTTTTAATATGCGAAACCCGGGCTGAGGGCCGGCTCCGCGTCAGGTGGAGGGAGAGCAACCCTCCGGAGAGGATCCCAAGAGCCGCGTGCTCACCTACGAGGCGCGGCGTTCTTCGATCGCTTCGCTCGCTTCGCTCGCTTCGCTACGAAGTGGGACCTGGGTTTCGGTCCTTTTTCGGTTAGTTTGATAAAGAGATGGGTGGCTGAAACTTGAACGGCTGGGAATACGCAGGGTTTTGTCTTTGTTTCCATTGCCAAGGTGCCAGTGTGGGTACATGTTTTTGAGCCCCAGCCAGGCGCTGGTTTAGATGTGTTTTATTCCATTTGCCAGGGAAACCCATCTATTCTTCCAAAAGGACACGGGACATGCGAAGTGGGACATGGGTCACACAAATACCAATTGACATAGCAAGGAATGATGGGACCTGCAAGATGGATGGCATCCTTGGCGGTTGCGCCAAACAGCATAAATAGATACCATCCAATATGCACACACGCACCCAAATAGCCCAGAGCTGTCAAATTCCGGGCCCCTGCAGGGTAACACAAGGGCATGGATCATTTTGACGCGATTTTTTCCAGACCAATTTACCACCCCTTTTCTTGGGGTTCTCCATAAAGAGACTATGTTTTCCTGAGACATTTTCGTATCTTAAAGGCCACTAGATAAAACTGTATAATATATATATATATAATATATATATATATATTATACAGATATATATATATATATATATATACATAGGTGTATATATATATATACACATAGGTATATATATATACATATATATATATAATACATGTATACGTATATGGACCAGAAGTTCCGAATCGGATTCTTGGCTGGGGCAAAAGCTGAGGTAGATTGGAGCAGAGGGCGTGCGGGCAGCTGGCAACATGTTTGGTGGTCTTTTGTTGATTTTGGGGGTCGCGCACGAATTCTTACCCAAATTCCCACAAAAACCAGGTGCCACCCAATTTTCCAGGCTCTTTTGGGGGCCTCACTTGGCTAGCAATTACAGCAGTGGGTCATTTGGAGTTTGCTTTCCGCTGCAAATTTACCTGGAGGCCAGATGAAAGCGTTGGGCTTCTGGATCTTCTCGAGCGGACGGACCGCTTGAAGAACTCGCATAGTATGAGCCTTTCAAGATGTTCCGCAATAAGGGGGTCTCCACAGAGGGTCCCTGTTTCTAGAAGTGTGTCCCATTTCCAACCAACTTTCATTGTTCTTGTCCAAAACTCGCTCCTTCCCGTGTTGTTTGTGTTCTGAGAAGAACAATCTAGCGACACCCAGAGAGGTTCGGTCAATGTCTATGGTCAACTTGTGCGGGGCATGAGGGGCTCACGGAATGCCAACCAAAACCAGCCCGGGACCTGAGCGCCGCGCTTTTCGCGTTTTCGCCGCGCCAGGGTGTCCTCATCACTCCCAAGGAAGAAGTTCCTTTGGACGAGGACCAATTTGGCCGAAGTGGGCCTCGCAGGTGGGCCAGCGAAGAAACTGGAAAAGCACCGCCCCCTTCACCCCCCCCCAAAAAAAAAAGAAAGAAAAAGAAAGGAGAGAAGGTTTGGTGCGCCAAAAGGTGCCATTTTCTGATGAGACTTGTTCAGGGTTGTTGCCTGGTTTCTGCAATAGCCTTTTAATATGTCGGACAATTCCCTAACAATCCTCCAACCTATTTGCCTGCATTTTTCATTTGTAGGCATGTGTTCCGCACAACGGTTTCCGATGTTGGAAAAAGCTCAACCTGGTCCGTTACGATGTTGTCCCTTCGCGGGATGGTTCGCACAATAAACGGCGTATCTGCTGGGACCTCGAGCGGCAAGAACTTCGCTTTGTCACCAGTTGCCACGACTCAGTCAAAAGAACCTTAGAAGGGGTACCCTGATTTAGAAAGAGAAAGACATACCCATTGTGAGATATTTTGAGAAACTGCCCCTCTAATTTTCTGGACCTATTGTAACATCAGTGACCTTTTCTGGTTTTTTGGGCCTTGCAAGCCGGGAGGGAAGCGCCGAGGGGATGGTGCAGGTGTTGTAGATAAACATGGGAATATGTTTATGGCAGAGTTTGCAGATAGGATTAAAATCTGAAAACACAGAAGCTCCTGGGATGTTCCATGGTTTGGGTGATATTTATGTTTCATAGTTTATCCAGCGGCGCCGCTGTATTTTACCATTTTTGTCGACCAGTGGCACAGGTGTTCACGTTTTCTGGAAGGGTGTTCCTTTCACATGGCCGGGTCTATGCCTTGCAGCGTCCGGACACGTGCTTCGGGTGATCCGACATGCTTCCCGGCAGAGATGCCCTTGAAGTTGGTTCTGAACACGATCCATACAAAGTTGCCACTCAATTTCCCCAAGCCCTAAACCTGTTGTTCAACCTTACCTTCTGCCCGTTCCCAAACCATCCGCTTGGTTGAGCCCAAAAACCACCAGATCCCCATATTTTTTGGTTTGGCACTGCCGGCGAATCGATTGACCTCAAGGAGCCGGAGGCGGAGGGCAGCGCGCGGATCGAGGAGCGGCGAGTTTTGGCGCGTTGCGAGCCGGTCTTCGTGACCCACCCACGCCTCGAGTTCCCCCGGTTGCCCAGCGGTGCCCTTTTTGTTGCGTTTGTTTTTGGGCAGGGTTGCCTTTAAACTCAAGCAACCAAAACAAGGATGCAGTTTGTTCCCGCATCTGAGTTCCTGGACTTAAAAACCCTTTTTGGCTGTGGGCCGGAGCAATCCGCACACAAGAGGTGGACTTGAAAGACGTTTTGGGAGGACCAGAATAGCGGTGAGCAGAGTTCCCGGACTTCACCTTTTTGCTGGTGGTCATGCGGGCCGGGCCAGATAGATCCGCACACGCAAGAAGTAGTTATCGACAGTTCTGGCCTTCCCGCCAGAAAGGTTTTCTCAACCGTAGGTCCCTTAAGTGAACATGCTCAGGGGGTTAATTCTGAAGACGTCACTTGAATCGAGCCAGAAATGAACGCAGGTTCCTTAAGAGCACTTTCTTGACATTGGCTCTGGCCTCTGTTGCTTCCATGATTTCAGTGGCATTCTCGCTCTTTTTTTGGCAGAAGAGGCATCTTGCCAGGAGGGCTTCTTTGTTTTGTGGAGCCCACAAAAGAAATAAATGGGCTTTGCTCAGAAACCCGCAGGTGACATCCGGTTGAAGTCCTCGTTTGTTTGGCCAGTTTCCTGCTGAACTTCCTGGTTTGCCGGCTTCTGCACCCACAGTTTGCCGGTGCCGGTTTTATCCGCGTTTTCCCCTGCCAAACAACACGAGACACTACACCAAGCCGCAGGCACCGGGGGTTTGGGCAACTTCGGTTCCACATACCCCGGTTTACAGGAAAGGCCAAAGAATGGTCTGGCGGTGTCTTCAAGGACTCCCCCCCCCCCCAAAGAAAAAGAAACGTTTTAGTGGGTTTCACCAGGTTTACAGGTGACACGGTTTTCTTGGTGGGTCTGTCCTTTTTTTCCCAGGCCCCTATCTTTTGGTCCATCGCAGTCTCGCCATAAAAATCGCGTCGCGGCAGGGCTTGGCCATGGCCAAGCACGAGATCGAGGAAGTGGGCCGGGGGCCTCGCCTCGCCCAGAAGTGGCTCGTCGCTTTGGTTTTGGGGGGGGATTTGGACCCCGAGAAATCGGGTGGCGCCAGGGTACGTTCCACCTTTCTTTTGGGGGGTTTCCTAAACCAGCGAACACGGGACTAGCCTCAAAAGAGAGAGAGAGAGAGAGAGTGAGAGAGACAGAGAGTGCTGATGGAGGTAGCCCCGCAGCTGGGTCTGGAAGAGACGAAGCGATGGTTCAAACCAACCCTTAGAGGGTCTTTTGGTTGCGATGTTTCGTTAAGCCCTCCGCCCTCCACTTGAATGAACAACCTCGGGCGGGCCAACTCGTCCACGGAACCCGGGTGCTATTGCCCTGGCGCAAAGCGGGCGAACGATTCCAGTGCCGTTTTTTTTGTGCGAGGGATTCCACCCAAGATTTTCTTGTTTCCAGGTCGAGTAGGAAGCAAAATGGCTGGTTAGTAGTTAGCAACCAGCCACGATCCCCAAGAAGATCCAACAAGGAAAAATTGCCTAAACTTAGATTTAGACGAAAACAACAATGGCTTAGACAGAAGGATCGAACCACCAGCACTAACAGTGGCTTAGACACAAGGAATAAAGTGCCTAACAATCCAAACCAAAACAACCTTGATGAAAAGGTTGACGAACACCTAATTTTGAGCATCCAAATGGGTGTCTTCTTTCGAGGGTAGCCGGATTCTGGTTTGAAAGGAGTGACACCACTAGGGTGTGGCTCAGAATTAAGGAGCTAGGGTTACGCAGGTGATAGTCTTTGATTCCATTTACTGAGGTGCCATTTTGGGTACCATTGTTTTGAGCTACAGCCACTATTCTCGGCTAAGAGCTAAGAGCCACCATTCTGGACTAAGTGTGCAAAAGCTAAGAGCTTTTGCTGAAAGGACACCAGTAAAACCGAACTATTCTGGGCCCATTTGCACCGAACAAGAAACCAGCCAGACAGGCGGCCGCGCGCGACTGGTGAGCATCAGCCGCAGCAGCAGCCGCTTCGCCATCGTGGCGGGGGATGCCCAGCGGCGATGCACGCACGCGTGCGGCTCCGAAAGGGAAGGGCATGAGCCCTATAAAGCAGGGCTCCTTAAAATATACATTTTGCAACCATTTGAAACATGTTACTTTTCAACGCCAGAATAAAGGGACACCACCATTTACAAGGCAATGTCCAGGTGTATAACGTAAGGATACTAGGTCCCCCAGTGGTGCCCTTTTACCGTTTTTTTTTTGGGGTTGGGGAAGGGTTCCCCTGCTAAAATAGACTACACAAGAAAAAAAAGGTTCCCTTATTCTAACCTCTCTACTGGAGGACCTGGCCTATAAAGCATCCCCTGTGGTTTTCTTTTAAGGAAATTCCCAGGTTCATTCCCTCATTCCCTACTGAGCACCAGCAAGACAAGGGAGAAGGTTCAGGACTCCTATCGTTTGTTCGCACCCCTGCCGGGAAAGCAGCAAGGGTGCTGGCTGTTATTAGCAGTGATCTATGATGGCGTTGTGGGTGAGTATGGCGAGCTTGCTGGCAATTCTGGAGCAGGGCTCTCAGAGATTTAGATCTTAAGATTGAACAACTAACTCTGAACATATCATGTTTGGTGTACCCGGGGTCTAAGGTGGGTTCCAAGATGAACCCCCCAAAGAGCTTTCCCCCAAAAAATGATTAGGTTCTCGTTTCTCCGCAAACCGCAATTTGGGGAATTTTGAGGATGTCATTTCTTGCGTGAAAGACCCAACCCGGAAACTTGACACATGGCCCAAGACGGAGAGTTATTTCTCTTGTACGCAGGGCTGTTTTGTTCGTCATCTGAAAACGCTTCGCGGCCTTGCGCAAGACGCGGAAGAAAACGTAGCCATCAGAGTTGTCCATTCTGACAGTTCTCGGTTTACCCGGTTTTAGGGGGAAACCCTTGCGCGGCTCCAAACACGGCCATGAAATACTGGCGTGGGAAAGTGAGGGCAAACCGCAGCTTTACAGAGGTTCTCGCCCTTTTCTATCGCTTCGGTTTCCGTTTGAACCCAAAGAGGGGGTTCTCCGACAAAGACATCCAGATGATCAGATTCTAATCCGTTTGAGGAGGCCCAAACCACCCATCTTGGACACATGGTCGGGTCAGAAGACTGCTCTTTTGTAAGGATCACGGACGAGTGGATTTCAAGTTGAACCCTGAGAAGGGTTCCCCACAATATCATGGCCACGCAATGTGGGAGTTTGAGCCATGAAAAGCAACAAGCTTAAGCCAGAGCCCCGCGAGGAGACTCGACGACCTTTAGCCAAGCTGAAAGCGATTGGCACACATACTCAATCGGCTGCAAGTGAGCTGAGGTCAGTCCATATTTCCAGCCCAGTATGGCAGTCGCAGGGCGCTCAGGGGTTGGAAGCAGTGCATCCGCCCTGGGAGACGGGAGAAGCGGAGAGTTGGAATTGAATGTCTTGGACCATGGGAAGGGGGAATTCTGCGCCCTGGTCGAAAGAGCTGACAAATGTGTAAAAGCTATTAGCTTTTGCTGAAATAGCTTTTTACTGAGCCTCTTTGGAATTTACATTTGCCATTTGAAGCCTAGGAAGCCCCTTGGACGAGTCCTCGATTTGCCGACGAAGACAATGCTTTGATCTCCTGTGGCTCTCCAAATCGGGTTTAGGTTTTACGTAGTGTAGACAAACTATGAAACAGGAGCATCCCCTATATGGACCCAGGTTTTGGTGGCTTTGGTGTAGGTGTGCGTGTGACTCGTGTTTGCCCATCTTCCAGGGACGCGTTCTGCACCTTGGTTTCTCAAAGTGAACCCCCGCAAAATGAGAACCACGGGAAGCCCTCTGTTGGGTCGGGCGATCTAAGCTCGGCGCCTCAGCATCGCTCCAGCTTGCTCGGGTCTCTTGTCGCATCAGTAGATGTGATTGCTCCTTTCGTCTGAGTGTTGTCACATCCCCTGCATGTCAAAAGACAGGATCCCGGATGAGCCCAGCTGGGGTAGTTACAAATTACCCCAAGAAGTATGCTCGGGGTTGCATATGTAAATACAGATATAAATGTGAATGTCTGAGTAACACTACAATACAACGCAATATAATGCAGTACAGTATTCAACCACAAATAAAACATATATATATATATACACAAGTATGCAAATGCAACCGCACACAGATGCTACCACAATGCAATACAAACTGACCACAACGCAATACACATGCACATGCACATCTCCTACAGCACAAGACATACACACACGCATAAATTCAATCACAATACGTGAAAGGCATACAATACTTTAGAGCCGCTGGCTCAGTCCGCCGACATTGTCCTCTCCTTTTTCTCCTTCTTCCTCTTTCTCTTGTCTCCTCCCCCGTGTGTTCTGTCGTCCTCTCTCCCTCCCTCTGCTCCCCATCCTCCCCATCCCCCCAAGCCTCTCTCTCCTCAATCTCCCTCTCTCTGTCTCTCTCTATCTCTCTCCCTCCCTCTCTCTCTCTCTCTTTCTCTCTCTCTCTCTCTTTCTCTCTCTCTCTCGCTCGCGCTCTCTCTCTCTCTCTCCCTCTCTCTCTCTCTGTTTCTCTGTCTCTTTCTGTCTCCCTGTCTCCGTCCTGTCCACGCCCCTCTACAGAAAAAAAGGGTACCCTTATTCTAACCTCTCTACTGGAGGACCTAGTCTCTCTCTCTCTCTTTCTCGCTCTTTCTCTCTGTCTCTCTCTCTCTCTCTGTCTTTCTGTGTCTCTCTCGCTCTGTCTCTCTTTCTCTCTGTCTGTCTCTTTCTCTGTCTCTTTCTCTGACTCTGGCTCTGTCTCTTTTTTCTTTTCTCTTTCTCGTCTCTCTCTCTCTCTCTCCCTCTAAAGTCTCCCGCTCTCTCCCTGTCTCTCTCTCTCTCTCTGCAGCTGCAGCGTCACGTCCCCCCTGAGTTGCCTCGATGTGCGGGCACTGCCCCTTCATGACCCTGAACTGTCTGCTTACTACTGGCTTTCCCCTTGATTTCCCCTTCATGTCGTTTCCCATGATGTCTGGTCATGTCCCTTCCATTCCTTTCAACTCCCTGTCATTTTCTCGGTATGTCCGCTGCATTTTCCATGTATGGCCCGTTCTTTCGTTGCCAGTCATTTCCCTACATCTCGCGTCGTGCCGATTGGTTTCCTCGTCCTTTGTTTCCCTTTCCTTCCCCCTGCACTCCCCTTGTTTTCATTTCTGTCCCTTTCATGTCCCTTTCAGTTCCCCTTTGTTTCCCTTTCATTTACCCTTGCTTTCCCGTCATGTCGATTTCCTATTTCCTCCCCTCATTTCCTTGCACTTCCTTGCATTTCCCCTTTTGCTCCCCAGTATTTCCCGCAAAACAAAAACACGGTTTTTCCAGCGTTTTCGCAAAGAGGACGTCCAAAAACACCGAGTATCAGACCCTGGTATCCGACACGCCTCCGCAATGTCGGCGGATATAATACATATATACAGTACATGCAGTGCATAACGTGCATAGCGCAACCCAGTACGGGATAACACAAAGCAAATCCAGAGATAGATGCAAATACAAATGCAGGCGCACACACGAATACACGGCAACATAGCGCAAACCATTATATTCCATTTCAATTACAACTGCAGATGCGAAGCAACCAACACAAACGCACAAGTAAACAAATACAAAGACACTTAGCCTGCCGTGCGTACACATACAACAGCATATATAACACAACAGATTAAAATATAACATAACGGAATGGAATAGAATACGATGCAATACAATACAATACAATACAATACAGGCAATACATACAGTAATACAATGCATACATACAAAACATCCAACACACCCAAAACATGCACAATGCACAACGCAATGCAACGCATAGACAAAACATACAGCACATGGGGCCCCACATGCACAACGCAATGCAACGCAATACTGTAAGATGCAACACAACACCATATTGTTTGATACAGTACAATATTATCCACACCACGCCAATCCCATGAACATACATGTATACATGCATACACACATACCTACATACATACATACATACATACATACATACATAGATGAAGGCACACATACCTTTGCGAGTACCTGCGTGTGCGCACAAGGACACGTGTGCAAACACACACACACACCTGCATACATATGTACATACGTGCCAGACGTACATCCCTTCTTTCGTGCATGAGTTTCGCAATTAATTCATTCATCGATTCATCGATTGATTCATTAATTCGTTCGTTCGGGTGCTCCTTTCTTCCTTTTCATGCATTTATTCATTCGTTCGTTTGTTCATTAATTCATTCGTTCGTTCGCTCGTTGGTTCGTTCATTCATTCATTCATTCATTCATTCACTCACTCACTCACTCACTCACTCATTCATTCATTCATTCATTCATTCATTCATTCATTCATTCATTCATTCATTCCTTCATTCATTCATTCATTCATTCATTCATTCATTCATTCATTCATTCATTCATTCATTCGTTCACCATGCATGCATGCATGCATGCATGCATCCATCTATCCATCCATCCATCCATTCATTCACTCATTTATTCATTCATTCATTCATTCATTCATTCATTCATTCATTCATTCATTCATTCATTCATTCATTCATTCATTCCCTCACTCACTCACTCACTCACTCACTCACTCACTCACTCACTCACTCACTCACTCACTCACTCACTCACTCACTCACTCACTCACTCACTCACTCACTCACTCACTCACTCACTCACTCACTCACTCACTCACTCACTCACTCACTCACTCACTCACTCACTCACTCACTCACTCACTCACTCACTCACTCACTCACTCACTCACTCACTCACTCACTCACTCACTCACTCACTCACTCACTCACGCGTGCGTGCGTGCGTGCGTGCGTGCGTGCGCGCGCGCGTGCGTGCCTGCGTGCGTGCGTGCGTGCGCGTTCGTTGAAGATCAGTGTGCCTTGGTGGGTTCTTATGGTTGTCAAGGACCCTTTCCCCGCATCCCCCAAGTAGGACCGACCAAGATCTAAGTTTGAACCCTTGGCTGAGCTTCCACCAGTAGCGGGCCCCCAACAATCCATAGGATGTGTGTGTTTTTGTGGGAAAGAAGCTCTATTTGGCGATTTGTCTCGTGTTGGGTTCTCCCTTTTTTTGAATCAACATGCGACCCACAGGGGACCCGTCAATAAGTGATTGGAGACGCACTATCACTGGCCAAGGTCGGCCCGGGGCCCTTGATGGGGCGAAACCAGAAAAGGAATTCCCTTGCACTTTTCAACCGCCGAAGGGTCATTCGACAGACTGTTAAGCAACCCCACGTTGCTTGCCCGAATATCTTGGTGCCCAGGGTTAGGAAGCCACTGATTAATCTTGAGGCGGTGGTCTCGAAGAGGCAAGCCACTTCAATTGTTCGGGGTTTCCCCGCCTCCTCACCCACCAGGTTCTATACCAACTTGCTTCAATGTGTTCTTCTTAAAACAAAAACAAAACATAAACACAAAAAAACAGTCTAGGGCCGAGTGTTCGAGGGGTCCAAGAGGGTGATGTCGGCATCTGGCGCCTGAGGTCTACTCCTTGCACCTGGCAATGTCCCCTAGGAGGCCAAGGACGGGCAGTCGCCTCGAGAGTCGGTACCTCGCACCTCTTCGGTTCAGTTCGGGGGTGCGGTGCTACCACGCTTCTGATGTCTCACTTGTACTTCTTGGAGTCTTTGGACTTTATATATATATATTGTTTTGGGAAGACACAATTTGGTGGCAAACAAGGAGTTCAGACTCCTCTTTTGCCATTAAAAAGAGGGTTATTGGCGCAATGCTCCATATGCACTTTACCTAGTGTCAAGGGAATGACATATGCTTACCAAATTCGAGGACTTAATTTATGGATAGTGACTGCACACTGTTTGCAGATTCGTGTGATGCCTGCATGAATCACAATCATAGAATCCAGCGTCGGCCGCTGTTCAAGGATGTATCACTTGCTTGCCCAGGAGAACGCAGCTGCCATATGTTGGAAGAGGTATGAAGAGGCAGGGCATTCCGATTGTCCCTGCAGTTTGTGGTTGCCCCCAGACGGCAAGGCATATGGGGCAGGACGGGTTTAACCCAAAAGGAAACCAAGCATTTGCGAGGGGCCTGATATTGACACGCGGGTACTCATGTGTACCCACTAGAAGAGCTATGTTTGGTTTCCTTAAGCAACCAAGACATAAAACAACAAAAAAAAGTAGACACCTGAAATCATCCGGTAAATGTTGGGTGTAGCTTAGAATACAAGAACCCCCAGCATGTTATCATATTCCTGCTTTGGGGGTTGATCAAAAGGTGCTTTACATGGGATGACCATTGGAGAAAAACACTAAAAAGCTGATATTTCTGACATGGGAGAAGTTATTCATGGTCATTTGGGGGCCAGGATATTGATCAACTGGTTATTTTTGGCGGGAAACCGGAAAGCTGTTGCCATTTTGGGGGCTCCTTCTATTTTTGAGAATCCATATTCCCCTTTCAAGGGTTGTTTGGCCAATGAGTTTCCCTTGGGGTGATGTTGCTTTTTTTGTTCAATTGTTGCTTTGGACTACCAAGAATTTTGGGAGGGTAGACGGGAGTTTTTGCTGCATTGAGGGCTCTTACGGGGATCTTTCCCTAAATCCAGCGGGTGACTCTTCGTATGTCGACCAAAGTCACTATACAGCAGGAAACCAAAAAATGAGACCAAAACAAACCCCAAGAGGGCCACGTCGTCCACATCGTTTCGTGTAATTTGCAAAAAAACAATCTTATTTCAGACCGAATCCAGGACGTCCACAGAGGAGAATCGACTGGTGTCCACGTCGCTTCTTGTGGCGAATTCGGTTCGATTCTGCTCAGGGAACTCCAGGCCGCGATGCGGACGGGCGACGTGTGGCGCTCGCAGGGCCGCCCAGGGGGGATGCTAGGGGTCATCTTCCCAACTAGCTTAGGGGGCCCACAGTGTTAAACTTTGAGCAACTGTGTGACCTGAATACCAGATGTGCAAACCTGTGTGGGAATCAACTCCGCAATGTGGCGCTGTTTCCACTCTGGATGTACTATAGGCTCAAGGCCTTGATGTGCAGATTGCATCGGAGGGGTGTGCAACTGGCTGTAAACAACAGCTGCATTTTGACACACAGGTGATAACATATATATATATATATATACTCACATATATATATATACAAACATACATATATACATACGTACATACGTACGTACGTACATACATACATACATATATACATACGTACATACGTACGTACGTACATACATACATACATACACACATACATACATACATACATACATGCATGCATACATACATACATACATACATACATACATACATACATACACACATACACACATACACACATACACACATACACACATACACACATACATACATACATACATACATACATACATACATACATACATACATACATACATACATACATACATACATACATACATACATACATACATACATACATACATACATACATACATACATACATACATACATACATACATACATACATACATACATACATCATACATACATACATACATACATACATACATACATACATACATACATACATACATACATACATACATACATACATACATACATACATACATACATACATACATACACATACATACATATTATTCAAACTATCATGGAAGCTTCCAGAAGGCCTTTGTGAATGGAACCAAGTATGCCAGAGGGGTGCTGGGAGCGTCCATGTTAGTCTGGGGGAGGGATACATATTCCCTCCTGCCCACTAACATGACCTGACAGGAGGTCAGGGGTCCCTGAAACAGGGAAATGAGCTTCCTGGCATTTTTCCACAAATGCCACGTTCGCGGGAGGAAGGGTATGTGTATATATATATATATGTTCCAGGCTTCCTTGGCCCCCCCCCACCCCCCCCCCAATGGTGATGCTCAGTCAAGAAGGTAGCACAGTGTGACCCCACAAGCCCCCCGCCCCCCTGTGATGGGTGGGGGGGTCCGTGGTTCCCACCCCCCCCCCCCGCCCCCCTGTGGGAATGGGGGTTGGGGAGAATGGTAGCACAGTGTGACCGCAAAGCCCCCCGCAACCATGGTTCCCACACCGCCCGCTGGGGTCTATAATAGGAAGCAAAGTGCGTTTGAGTCCACAGAGAGAGTGGCCACGGTTGTTTATTCTTTCCCCGGAAAAAAAGAAGAAGAAAGACAACAGCGGTGAAACCTGGCAAACGAAAACACAGGTCTTGGGGCAAGGACGTCCTTTGATCTTAGGGATCGAGATCCGACAAAGGATGAAAAGGATCGAAGTGGTAATGAACTTTGAGCGCCATCCTTTTTGATCCTGGCTCTCTTTGATTCCTAGAGTGCTCTTTGGATTGCGACGGCCCAAACATGCCGCAAGGCGCAGCCCTCACAAGATCCTCGGAGCTGCAGGGCGCAAACGTCACCCTTACATGGGTCGAACTGGGATTTCCCCTTTGAATCGATATCCAAGGAGCGTTCTCCGGACAATTTTTTCGTGCATTTTGCTTGGATGTTAGGACTTTAACTTTTTTGCCAACTAATGGGATTTCCATTAAACAACTAAAAGTTAAACTTTTAGCAAGGGAGCAGAAAGCAACCGAGAAATGACCCAAGCCGCTCAAAGCAACGGGCGCTTGGAAGCCCATGGCGTTTTTTTTTTACCCGCCCGCGGCGAGGTGTCAAGAGAGACGAAGAGCGCCAAAGCCAAAGGCAGGATCCGCATTGATTCCCGTGCGTTGGTAGCAACGAATGTTCCTAGCGAACCACCTCCAAAAGGTTGGACAAACATCGCCGGAATGATGTCCACCACAGGGTACGGGACCCATTAAGATTCACAATTGTGTCTGGGTAAGTGGATGACTCAGCCACGGGAAAGTGGTGCCATGTGAACCAAACACCGACCCAGAGCCGCCAACTGGTCCCCTGGCATAAGATTGGCCGGGAGACGTATGAGTGTTGCCCAATCCGCAGGGCGCGGTTGGAGGTTTCTATTGAAGTGACTTGGTCAAGCAGGACAAACTAGCGGAAAGTTCCGGCAAGGCATCCAAAGTGCGCATTTGGAATATAGGACCTCAGGCTCTCCCCCCCCCTTCTCAAGCCCGAGAACCTGAGTTGGCCCGAATCTGGCCTACGGATCTTTTTGGCGGGCTCCAGTTTTGGGTGGGGGGGAATCAGAATTACAACCCCATCCCTTCCGGGCAAAGGAATGGAAGGTTATCCATTTCAGCAGGGACCTGAATCCGATTGCAACTTTGGGTTACAGACCGGTGCTTCTTTCCCTGCTTGGCAAGTACGGTTTCTGACCAGGGAATACCTGATGGTTTCCAAACTCGCGACTCCTCCGCAGACTCCAAGACCCATGAAGAAGCAAAAGGGCCTTTGACAACCCATTTTTAGGGACGAGTCAAGCAATCGGGCCCCTTGGGGAATCTCTTCAATAGAAGTGGACAAGGACCCTAAGGACAGTCCACAATCCGATCGTCAGCTTCCATGATTGGAGGCCGCACTCGCATAAAAGACGTGCCTCCCAAAACAAGGGGGCCCGAACTTGCTAGTTCTCAGGCAATCGTGTAGCGGTTTCAGAATACCTCTTTTTCTTGTGGTTTTCAACGGAAAACAACTTGTTTCCCTTTAGCCTACCACTCAGCGGGTGACTTTGACCGTGCTAATATAGTGGGTCCAGCCAAAGGACAACAACCTCATCTTTTTTTGGGTGTCCCCTAACGGGGCAACGCCCAACTCAATCCTTTGGGTGTTGATCCCCGTGGTGCCGGATCCCGCAGTTCTCCAAGTCGGGCTCGACTTCGATGCTCCCGGCCGCGGCCGGGACCTTGGGCCGATGTCGGGACAGCGGGCTTTTTTGGGGTTCCAGCATCCGTTTGGGTCCGGCTTAAAGATAGGTGGCACGGGAAACATGCGAAAGGTGCGTTTTCCCTTTTTAGAGGAGTAGCCTCAAAAGAGTCTCATGGGAGGCATCCGATCCAAGGGGGGTTTAGGGGTGGCGGGGTGGGGCTTTTCTCATCCCCTGACCAGCAAGATTACGATGCGCCCGGTGTGGGTTTGGTGTAGGATTTGGATCTAACAGGTTCCGAGAGTTGATGCAAGAGCGTCCAAAGCCTTGATTGGCATCGACCGCGACACTTTTCTGCCAAGGTCACTCTACAACGTCAGCTTGTCACCATGGGCGTGTATGGGTGGTTCAACACCCAAAACCTCTGTTGGCCAGTTGAGCAAGTGAATCTACTTCCTCGTTCAATTGGGTGCTTAGAGACGACGACGTGCAAGGAACCCAAAGTGAAGAATGCTAATGTGAGCCTTGGTTATTTGACGCCCTTGGGGTTATTTGGGGTTGATCGTATTATTCCGATTTACCATCCCGCAACCAGGGGGTGTCATCTGAGATGGAAGCCACAGTTCAATTCCTTTGTTTTGATCAGACTGATTTGTTGGGTGCCAAATTGTATTTTCCTTTCATTTACTCAGTGAACATGCAACCCAAAAGGGGTCAGTAGTTTCCTCGTCGTCTTTTTTTGGTTCCATGTCAATCTGTAGGGAATGCGTTTTGGCAAGGCAGACTGCGCATGTTCATTTGAGTAGGTGGTTCCACCCGCTTTCCGACGATTCCAGGAAGTTTTCACGGGGCCAGAACATGGCCCCTTCTTCCCGAAATGTTTAAACCAATGAAGATTGATGCACCAGCTGAATCTTCAGAACTGTTCCTTTGCATGAATTTCTCTTGTGGTCTATGGGGCTTGTTCATACCTGGGACACCCTGAGGGTATTAGCTCTTTTTTTTTTCAAACTGCTGTTTTTTCAGGTGGTCCAGGTATTGTTGGTGGAGCTGCACAAACGGTTGACAACTTGGCCTCGGCCTTTGCCAAATGTCCGTTTTCAGGCCCCGCGGAAGAAGGCAAACCCGCGAATTCATCTCGAATCGATGTCCAGGGGGGTGGGGGTCGGACTGAAGATTAATGAGCCCCACAAAAACTCATTTGGGCGTGTCTTTTTTGAGTTGGTATTTTTTTTGGGTGGTTTTAAGGGAAGACAACAGGAAACTCACCACTTTGGGGAGGCGGGTCCCTACAAAAAGACAGCTCCATGTGTAGAGGAAGCTCGTGTCGGGGACTTCTTTTGGGGGTTGATCAAAAAGCAGAGTCAGAGTTGATGTGCCTTGACTGAATCCAATTGGTGTGCAAGGGTGAGATCTTTTTGTTGGATTGCTTGTGCGGCAATTGACGTGTGCTCCTCAAGGCCGAAGACTTTGAAAGCCAAGGGGCCCTGCAGGGTTACATGGGCATTTCTTCTTGTGTGTTGATGAGTCTGCCCGCTAGCACCGGTTTTGTAAGCGACCCTCAATTTTGTTTGTGTCCGATACGACATCTCAGTTTGTAGGTCGCTTGTATGTAGGGAGTTGCGACAAGTTTGAACCAACACGGAGCAAGGTGTCGTAGATATCGCCTGCATTCAGACATCACCACTTTGTGAAGCGTTCAGGGTGGGCAGCAGGAATCCAGGAATGAACACAGCACTCCCGAAACAAGATACAGGTTCCCCGCCTCCCCCCGCCCATTTTTGTATCTAAGCATCATATCCTTCCCCAGGACACTCTGACCCACTCCAGTTTTTTCCAGAAAGTAAATAGGCCCTTCATATGGCCGAGCACACGGAGGATCACATCCTTTCGGCAAACAAAGGAAGGATTGCTTGGGTGAATCCATTGTTATACTGCAATGGCCTAAGTCATTTTGAATGGGGTGGTTTGAAATCAAAGTGAGTCATGAGCGGAACATGAATCCTAGGAATGATTATTCAGGTTTGGGGTAGCCTTCCCTTTCGCTGGAACCAAGCAGCTCATTGGTTTGCAGCGAGCAGGCAACTGTGAACCAGCCTGAGCTTTTGTTTGGCTGCTTTTTGGGGGACCCGGGTCGTTTTGTTTGTTCCGCGAAACCATAACAGGGGAAGCCAGCGCTCACCCCACCCATCCCTCTCCCCACCACCAACCCCCAACACCCAACCATTTTGGGGTTCCATATCCCATTTCGACCGCTGATGTCAATCTTGGCACCGAACTAACTCCGCCAGGATGGCGTCGCGGGCTCGGATCTGGAGAGTTTCGGATGGGATCTGAGGGTTTGATATCCCGCAGGGAGTGTCCAAAACTTGTGGGGGAGGAGAGGGGGTTTGGGGGGTTGCGGTTTGGGGCGTTCTTAAAGGGAAGCCGAAGCCGTAGGAGAGAAACATCGTGGACCCAGAAAAAGCATGAAGGAAGTGGCAAGGAAATCAACCAGATGTTGGGGTACTTGCAGAACCACCCATGGGTCTCGACAATGAGTTGCCTTCGCTTTCTGCGCTTCATCTCGTGTGTGTTGGTGACTTATCACGGCAATTCACCCAGATGGGTGCATTTATTTTGATGGCACACAACTTGGAGTTGCATAAACAAAAACAGCAGAAGTGAAGCCACACCTTGGCAAGAGGGGTTCAACAACTTGGAGAGAACGCATTATAAAACAAGTAGGGAACAAGTTGGACACCTGTAGTTTACCGCGGTTCTTGGTTGGTTTACTTGCAATATGTAAGTAATCAGTCGTGCGGAGCCCAATTCCAGACAAGGCAAGTGTCCTGCTAGGACAATCGAAGATCTAACACACACACACACACAAAAATGCTTTTTGTGATGGTTACATCAGGTTTTGTGCCCTGATCTCAGTGGACATTTTGAGGGTTTTCGGAAGGAACCGTTATCCCCGAGATCCAAACCGGGATGGTTCGGGGTCATTCCCTTCGAGAACCAGCAAGCCCTTGATGTGTAAAGGGGGTACTGGCCTAAATATTTGTTAATTACTTGTTTACTCCTATGACTCAATTTGGTGTTAACGTGTACCACAACCTGTTAAGTTAACAATAGTTACACACACACACACACCACGTGATTGTCCTATGATCCGGACTGAATTTGTTTTAGTATTTACCCCATAACCCCGTTCTAGTTTGTTTGGGCCTTTAAGCCCTTTCGGCCCAACGCGGATGAGGAGGAGAGAGCCTGCAGTCGGCTTACCGCCACCTCCTCCATGCCGCAACTGCGGGGAGAGCCCAGAGAGCAGCCACAGAAGAGGGGGTTCACCCTTATTTGGCTCTGGGTCAAAACCAATGGGATCCCATTTTGGGGTAGGTGCACCACCCATTTGGGTCTATTTTAGTGCGGATTGGGATGCTCACTGGGGGTACGGGATTTTGACCTATGGCCTTTTAGAAAACTTCTTAGTTTTGTTGACCCGCCCCACTTTCGTTTGACCCATCTCACACTTTTGGTTGACCCACCCCACATTTTGTCGAACCCACACTTTTGTTTGACCCACCCCACTTGTGTTGATCCCCCACTTTTGTGTACCCACAGCACCTTGTTTGGCCAAGCCTTTGTCCTTTATATTTTGACTGACAGGTCGAAGGGGTGCTTCGCCCAATTCCTCGAGACAAAGATTGGGAACACCCTGTGGGTTTGGGGTGGATGTTTGGGAGAAGGGCCGTGCCGGCCTCCGGTGTGAATACAGGCAAGTGCTCCACCACAGCCGCTGTCGAGAACAGCTGCCATGCAGTCCTTCGGTGGGAAGGGGTCAGAAGTTACGAGTGGTTCCGGGCCCATCGAGAAAGGAATCGCCGAATTCCAGGTGAGTCATACTTCAATCTTGGGTGGGACCCTAAAACTGTTGGTTTGCCTTAGGCTTCGCTTTTAGCCACCTTAAAAAGGGGTACCCAGAAAAAGACACCCCACAAAACAGTTGAAATATGAATATGGGTTTCGGGTACCCTGGTTGGGGGTTGGCATTGTTGTTGAAGTCCCATAGAGACAACAGACCCACATGGCTTTCCCTTACGTTCCTTGGCTTGTCTCTTCGTCCGCGTCTCCGTTCTAGGTTGTAGGAATATGTCTGGGGTCTCCTCCAAAGCTTGTGCTATTTTACGGTAGACTCAATATGACACTGAGTATGAGCATGCTAAGCGTACTCCAGCTGATTTTTGACTGCTTTGGTTGCAAAAGCTAAGCTCAACGGCTCTTGACGACCCAAGCTGCCCAGTGGCCAAGTGGCACCCTGATTTTGTTTTTTTGTGCGTTGTGTGTTTGTTTGTTTTTGAATGGGGGCCTCTTTCAAAGCAACCAGCAACAGGGTGTCATTTTTCTCTTCACGGCTGAGCGGCGACCTCAATAGCTTCTTTGTGGTTTCTCTTTGCACGTCCTCTTTTCGGCGGGTCCTCAATTCGGAGACTCCCCCCCCGCCTCCGGTCAGCAGAGACGAAGAAAAATCCGCGGCGCGCTCGCAGGCCGCAGCTGGTGGATACCAAGAAGAAGG
The DNA here is from genome assembly GCA_963377175.1 of Effrenium voratum. Classification (NCBI taxonomy): domain Eukaryota; class Dinophyceae; order Suessiales; family Symbiodiniaceae; genus Effrenium; species Effrenium voratum. The sequence goes on from CAUJNA010000780.1 coordinate 123,596, forward strand.
ACCGAGGTGCCCGACACTCAGCATCCGATGTCACGCGGCCAACCCGTGGCCGCCCAAACCTTCGCCGCCGGGGCCGGCGAACGGTCTGGGTTCGATGGAAGTGCTTTCCGTTCCCGAAGTCTCCATTTATTTTGAGGGGTAAGCTGAACTATGAAACAGAATCAGGACATATTGCTTGTTCCTGTGATCCACAATCAAAACTCGGAGATGAGAAACGCACCCTGCAGAGCGCCATGGGCGCGCATGTCCTCTTTGAACCTTTAGCCTTTGGTTGGATCCCTTTTGTACATGAGCCAGATGTTGATTGTGACTCCCGTGCCCAGGGCCCAAACTTTTAAATGGACCCTGGGCATGGACATTCGCGAGGTTCTCAGAATTTCGTTTGGGGGCCTGGTTTTCCAGAAAAAAAACATGAGGAAAATTGTATGGCTTGCTATAGACCCAAGTGGAAGGGGAAATCGCTCTGGACGAAATTCACTTCGCAGTTGAGATGGATGAAACCGTGCAAACCATGGGGTGAATAAAGCACCTTGGCATGACATTCAGGGACAAGCTGTCACACCCCCGTGAACGGATGGGAACCCCCAAACACCCCCTCCAAACACACCCCTGGGGAATACATAAATCAACAAAGCCGACCTTTTGACCTTTTGGTTTTCCAGTCTCGGTCCATAGTTCAGGTCCCAACAGGTGACCGCCTTGGTTTTCCGGCCTGTCAGGGGCAAGTGGGGGAGAGGACGAGTTCCCGTTCAACAAGAGTTGAGCCTCAAAAAGGCCCTTTTGGAGGGCCTCAGATGTTTGGGTCCGTGGACGTGAAAGCTGGCCGCCGTGAGGGTGCGAAGGAGCCGACGAGCGTCAGCGATTGGCGGGAGTTCTACAAGCAACGCGCCCAAGACCTGTCATGGCCTAAGCTTATGGACCCGGCGACCAGCCGGGGAGGGGGGGATCCCTGGAACGGGTGTTCCCTGCAAGGGGGCGGGGGGGGGGGGGGGGTGTCCCCATATTTTTCCCGTGAGTTTGGTGAACGCCCAAAGGACCTGCCTGAAGGTAGGGTTTGGTCCGACTCCCTATGTTGCCGAGTTTCACCTTCGGAGGTTTTAAACATTGTGCCAATTTAAAGTGAGTTTACCTTGAGGTGATGTTTTGGTCGGAAGCATACAGAACCGTGGCATGAGTCGGGTCCCAACAGCTGCGTTTTTCTCATGTTCAAGCCCCAAAGTACTGTCCGACTCATCATTTTAGGACACCCCCCCATTTAGGTGTTTAGGGATGCGTCATGTGTTTTTCAATCTTCCCATCGAGAGGCGGTACTTACAGCGGGGCCTCACATCTAAACCCGCTCGGGTCGAATGGAACTGCCCCAAACTGGCCACGTTAAGAGCACGGATCGCGTGTTGCCGAGGTGGCGCCTTGCCACAAATGGCCATGGGTCAAAATCCAAACCGTAGGTCCCGTGAACATCCGATTCAATCCAACCGCTAAAATAGGTTCTAAAATGGGTGGTGAATGCACCTACCAACCAAAATGGGATTTCATTGGTGTTGACCCACGGCCAAATGACAAATGAAGCAGTTGGAGTCAAAACAATTCATTGACCGTTGGTGTTCTTTGAATGTGCTGGCTTCATATTTGTTTCATGCTGGATTCTGTTTACAAACACCTGAGCTCCATTTGATATTTAACCTAAGGGACTTCGAAACGAAGTAAGGACCCGTATGCTTTGTCAGGGTGAGTCTCATGTTTGGTTTGAACATGTGTGCAACCAGTCGGGCTCCTTCTAAACCGCCTGAAGCGGTCCACGGGTTCTTTGCCCCCCGACCTTCGAAGCTTTTGGATTTCCCCGCGTCGGACCGCGTTTTTTCCTCGGCTCCAAAAGGCAGTTATATTATGACAGTTGGGGATGTGTCCCGTACTTGTTCCAAGCGACCACACCTTAGCACAATGTGTGTGCGGGTGTTTTTCTTTTTCTTTTTCTTTTGTTCTTTTCTTTTTCTTTTTTTTGTTTTCTCTCTGTGTGTGTGTGTGTGTGTTTGTGTTGTGTTTGTGTTTGTGTGTTTTATTCTGAGGGTAATTTGGAGCAAAGAGCACACCACCATTTTGGGTCAAAGTCCCTGGTTACTGGTTGACGCATATATACGGGTATCACGCTGACATTCCAGATTTTGGAAATGGGTCAAGCCGGCAATGACTTGCCCCTTCGGTGTTGTTGTGGGAGGTCCAACATCCTCAAGAGATTACCACACGGTAGATAATTGCTGAGTCTGCCCTTGGTTGGCTTCTGTGACTCCACGTCATGGATGTTTGGATTGGCGCGACAGCCCGAAAAAGCATCTTGCTAGACACTAGCCCCTGGGAATCAGGCCTCAGGTGCCCTGGACAAACATCCTTGCCCGAGCTCAGCGTGTTTTTTTTGAGCAAAATGGTAGTTCGTGGATTTACACCTACTTGGTGGCTCCCATCTATCCCCTCAGCTTTTTAGCCTTTTAGTGTTTAGTGGTGGTTGTCAGACCGATGCAAGGCGCGACAAAAAACACCTTTTCCTGCTCGCTTTCTCGGGCAGTCATAGTCGAGCAGTGGTTTTTTGAGAACACCGAGGTTGGGCTCCTGAGACAGAAGGAGCCGGGAAGGCCCCAGTCCCTTTGTTTCCAACTCTTCGTCTCTTCGTACATGTGGACGAAGGCCATTTCGCACCATTTGGAAACCAAGGGAAGCCGTCTTGCTTGGGTATTTGCAGTGGAAATCATCATTCTAGGGTTTCTTAGGTGGTGCGCAATGGATTTCGTCCATCCACAGTAGTACAGTAGCGGTTTCCCTGCAAAATGCAGACTCATCCTCGATGTACCCTAGTCTATGGTCACAAGGGCCTTCCATGAAGCGCGGGTTGGTTTCCCTTAAATTCCAGTACTGCTGCCACAAAAAGAAGTTCCACAGGGGGTCAGCCTATGTTTCCCTAAGAGAGGCTTGGATCGATGAATGCGCCGGGATCCAATTTTCATGACATGGCGTTTGGCGACCCTTTGTGGGATGCCACCCACCTGGGGTTGAAGCCCCAAACTTATGGTTTGAAATGAGTTTGACCGCAAACATTGGCTCAGATACATGAAAGCTGGTCGCGAAGATTCCCTCAAGCAAGGCCTGTGGCATCCGTGTTTCCCGTTTTCCCAGTTGGCTCCCTTCTGAGTTCAACATGACCAAGACGAAGCATTCTTCAATGCCTCTTGCAGGGCCTGTGGCCTGGGAGACAAAGACGCTGCCCAAGCCTTGGGCATTTGCAGTCTCAGTTAGATACAGCAACCCAAATTTTCACGGGTGGTTCAAGGTACACCAACTCTGAGTCCATACATTCCATCTCCATCCTCCGTAAACCGCCCGCTCGGCTTGTTCTGACGACTGCGTTCGGAAGGCACCCCTTCGGAGTCGAGGAAATTTGGCAGGCCCTCTTTCTCCAAGATGGGCGTATTTCGTACGTGATAAAGAGTAATTCGTAGGGGGGGGGGGGGGCAATTTGGGATTGTGTCAAAATTCTTGGGGGGACCCCAAGAATGTGGGTTCCGTGAGTTTCCCTCAATGTCGAACGCAGAAAGGGGTCAAACAAACAGACCCACTCGGTATTACAGAAATGGTTATTTCCCAGATTCGAACCTTCTGCCCTCAGGAGCCATTCGGCGCTGGACAGAGAGTAGTGCCCGGACGGGCGATAGGTAATTCACATGAACGGACATCGGAAGTGAAAGCACCTTACACGCCCGGGGGAAGATGTCTGCGAATTCCGAAGTGCCTGTTCAATCCTCGGTTTGCCAGAAAACCCAAACAGCAAACGGGTGACCCACATTTTGTCCGGCTCCCCCTGATTCCCACCCAAGACATGGAAACAGGGCCCATCTTCTCCCATCCATGCCACTCGGCGTTGAAGATGTCGGCTTCTCGCATGCGTTCATCCATTTCTTCAGCTTTGGAGAACCAAAGCTGGCGAGACCGCGAGACCTCGAGTTGGAGTTTGCACTGCTTTGTGGCCGGTCCGTTTTTCTACTGGGGTTCCCGAGAAGCCCCCGAGAAGGCTCCCGCTGCTTGATTCACAGGTGCCCTTTGGGGATCCTCTGGAGGGCGCCCGGTGATTAGTTCGAGCCATGAAGAATTGAACGGTGTTTGGAAGCTGTATCAAAGCAGTGCCAGCCCTGGACTTCTTTTGAATCCAGAGGCAGTTTCACATTTCAGCCAGCCAAAGTGGCCTACTATACGTAGCTTTCACCGAAGTTTTGAACCTCGGAGAGGTGTTAGTCACGAACAAAGTAGGCAAGTGCAAATAGCTGTTATTGTTTTTTGTTTTGCTTTATCACACCATCTTTTGTTACTGCACCGGCACCGTGACTGTCTTCATGCGGCGAAGTTTGTGCACCTTCTCTCAACCTATTTGGGCAGGTTTCACGAATCGACAGTTTCGCAACTTGTACGATATAATTCATACGGATGACGAGGAATTCGCAGGTTTTGCGCTGACGATGGGTCAAGCCCCGTTGTGTTTTCGAAGGTTTTGCGCTCATCAGACAATGGGTCAAGCCCCGTTGTGTTCTAAGCTTGCGTCTGATTCGGAGCACGGCCGCTCGAAAGAGAAATGTGACAGAGCGATGGCAGCATTGCAAGAGTGGGTTCCCTACATTTCCCCTAACAATCCAAGAGTGGTTTCAAAGATCGCCTCTTGGTCCATTCCTTTTGGTGGGTGAACGCCGGTGGCAAGCAGGTGAATGTCTCGAATTTGCTTCTACAGTTTTGGCAGCCACGCGGTTCCGCCAACCGGCACGCGATTTCCTGAATCTCAACTTTGCTTGGGGTCGTTGCGGTTTCCCTTACCACAAAAAGGGATCAAACTTGAAGATGTCACGTTGGAGCCACGGGAACACCGCCCTCAACAAGCCTGGCCCGAAAAGAATACAGAGGCCTTTGGGCCGGTCTGGTCCTTCCAAGGTTCCTTCACTGGGGGAGCAAAAGCCCCCAGGAAAGGTTCTTAGAACCTTCTTAGGGTTTCTTAGAAGGGTCATGAGATTTCGGGATAGGGTGCCCTGATGTTTCTCCTTAATGTTGGAAAACATATTTTTCCCCAACGGGCGTTTTGCAGATACGATTTGGCACTTTGAAACATGACCTTTCCCACCGGACCCAGAGGAAACAGCACGAGGGGCCTGCCGACTGCTGCCATTTTGCTTCAGCGGCTCGAGGCTCCAGACGCAACAGCCATGTAATTAATTTGCAGATCTTTTGGATCTAACATGGGAAACCAGAAAGCTGATGCAATATGCTGATTTCAGCCCAAGTGCAAGGGTTTGCTGTAACACGAACCGTTCATGTCAGAAATCCTTCCAGACTGTCCAGGTTAAGAAGTCCAGACACGGCACATTGGGTTAGCTGCGGCTCGGAATTGGTTAGTTTTCGTTGGTTTTTTAGAAGGAAACAGTCAATGTGTTATTTCTACTAGCAATTATCAGGCACACGGGAGTTTATGACACTTTTGCCCAAAGCGAGTCTTGCTTCCCCGATGTTGGTCTCGAGCTGCAGTTCCAAAAGGTGAATCAAGCAAGCCAATCCAACGTAAGCCAACCGATTTCGTCAGAGCCAACCAACATGAATCCAGACAAAAACCAATCAGCTAACCAACGCAAAAAGGGATAGTGGCTTCCCTTCAACCCCCAACTCAACGCCAACTCAACGCCAACCAACATAAATCAACTCAGAAACCCGAAACAACTTAGATCCGTGACTTTCAGGTCCGTGCCTTTTTGGTTGGACTCGCCACGCCTGAACGCGAAATGGCGGCAGCAGCTGTGCTGGCAGATGCCGCGGCCAAGGTGCTGTGCGATGATAAGGCGGACGGGGAACCGCATGGGGGCTGTTACTGAAGCTGAATCATGGGACAGGAATCACCATGGTCGAAAAGGGGTCTCGGAGAGATGTGTTTCTTTGTGAATAATATGAGCGAGTTTTGTTTAGGGAACAACCAAAATGGTGTTTTTCTCTTGTGATTTCTCGTTGGGTTGGTTTAGGGTTGGTTTAGGGTAAGACCCATTTCCCTTTAAAACCGCCGGAAAGGGGGTACCAGGTACCAGCTCCAACAACGAGACGCCCAACTTCAGTTGCATTGCCGCTATGAAAACCCCTGAAATGGTGGTCAAAAGTGGCTGGTAAAACTGGATGGGCTTGCGTGCTAGAACCTGGGTTCGGGGCCGAAAGCATCTTGGTTTCAGGGTTCCCTTTTCACCCTGGTTCAGACGGACATGGAAAATCACCGCTGTCGGGATCCCCATATTTCGACACATTCCCAATTAGATTGAGACTACTAGGATAGGAACGGCAGGAAGATGTGAATAACTACCATGCTCCACACTGTACTCGTTAGATGGACAACATCCTGCACCAGTTGGGATGGATGAAGTTCTCTGGATTGTGGGGTAAGCCACAAAATCCAACTGGTGCGAAATGTGCTTTGTCCATCCTCAACACATGGGTTGAAAACAAATTATAGCCGAAGTGGATGGCTTTTGGGAGGTTTCTCCGGGAACCCTTTTTTGGTTGGCTACAAGAAAAGGAAACACATCTCAGGAACTGCGCCAAATCCTTTTTTGCAGCAACCCCCCTGTTGCTTTGGAAGCTAGGCTCGTGCCTTTTTGAGGCACGAGTGGTGGCCCAGGGATCTCTTCACAACCGAACCGCTGGGGGACCGGGCCGAAACCGGGCCGAAACCGCAGCCGGGACGTCCCCTCTGGTAGGAGACGCGGCGGGGGATTTGCGCGTCCTTGGGGAACCTCCGAGACCTAAGCGAGCAGCTCACAGCCATCGACGCCTGGCGCAAGAAAACAGGTGACAATATGTTTTCATTTTCAAAAGTTTCCCAGAGCTTCGCCGCAGAACTGGTTCAGTGACACGGCAGATCAAAAAAAGAGTCCCTCGCACGAGGGCCAGGCGGCCAGCCGCGGTCAAACCGAGCTGTTCTTAAATGTTCCTTAATTTTGGTTTGGGTTGGTGGGAACTGGGATTTGAACGGGTCCCTGGTGCTGTAGAGGGTAAATTGGAAACCCCTCCCGTTCACCACCAAACCACCAATGCCAGCCACCAATTGGAGTGAAGCTGATTTTAGCCTTTTGGTTTCCCCTTTTGGTCCACTTTTAGAAAAGGCTCCAAAATGTGACCAACTTGTATTTCCAGGTCCCCTCTTCCCTTACCTCTTTGGCACACGAAAACAAGAAACAAGCTACTCCGGCATGTGAAACTAGAATCCACAAAACAGTCTACAATAAAGTTCATGAATGGCACGCAGGTCCCACAAAAAACGCAAGCGACATACTACTTGGGCGCCTCTTTGATAGACGCCGTAGACACTCACAAAGAAGTTCTCAAGAGAATCGGAGAAGCTACAGCAACTGCAAATCAAAGGAGTATTGTTTGTCACAAGCCGCCTGAATCACAATCGCTTGGAAGGTTCGGAATCTAGATAGTATTTGTCATAAGCAAACTGTTATATGGTCTAGAAACTATACAGCTAAATTGAGCAGAGCAGGCTTGAAGCTTGGCAACATAAGATGCTTGGGCAAATATTGCAGGTACCGCTCACGCATCTGGATCGCGCATGGACAAACCAAAGAAAAAAATAACACGCTGACGCAGGCCCATAACTGCACGCACCTAAGCCTTTCAACAAGATGGACAGCTCGTAAGCTACCACTGCTTGGGCTCACACTGCTTGGGCACATTCTTCGAGCCACCAACTCCGACCCCATGAGAGAAGTCCTTTTGCAATCACAAACCAATATATCCCGACATGAACACCTCAGGCGAGTAGGAAAGCCCAGAGCACACTGGCAGCAACCAAGAGCAAATAATCATGTTCGCCGAAAAGGCGCGGCTCAGGGCTGCTCCCTTCCAAACAAGAAGATGAGAGCAGCAAAAGGGCAGAGCCAACAAGAATCCAGCGTTGCTGCGCTGTCGTTGAATTTGTCATCCAAGGTGTCGCTGAATAGAGAATGCAAAAGGCCGAGCTGCCCTCAGAAAATACTGTGTTTCTTCTCTGTCTATTTGCACAGCCAAAAGCTCTGGCCAGCGGCACTGGTCATGGCATGGACGCGGCAGGGTAGCGATCAGCTCTACCTCGAGCATCGCATGGCAAAAGAAGGGGCAAGTGACCATGGGGTTTCGAGCGATTCCGATCCGGGGGGGTAACATGAGCGAGTTCCGCACGGGATGCAATTCTTGCCTCAGGTGTACGGCGTGTTCGATTGTAAAGGGAAAGCACAAGGAACACCATTGTTGTTTGGGGGGAGCCTAAAAAGGGAACTCCTTTACCCGCAGTTTTGGTGTAATACATTGAGACAAAGGAAAACCTCCCTTTTGGGGCTTCCCCTACAAAACACGCCCATATCTGGAAAGGATAAACCCGACGTTTTGGCTCTCCAAATGTCCCGCCCCATCAAAACCTCTGCCCGTGTTCCCCTAAACTTCCCCAGAAATATTTCCTTTTTTTTGGGGGGGTCCCAATTAGCCACGTACTCACCTCGAACAAGCCGGGTGCAACCCAGACTATGTGTCCATCATACGGATTCCGGATCCCCCCAAAAGATCAAACTTCCGCGGTCCAGGAACAAGGGAGCCCCAATTTCCCAGAAGCCACAAGGAAGGGCCTGTTTTCTTGGTGGCTCCCAGCCATCCCCTTAGCCTTTTAGCTTTAGCCTTTTAGTGTCTAGTGGTAGTTTCCATGTGACCCACTAAAAGTTAAACTTTTAGCGGGGGATCCGAGGGCAGCCCAGTTTTGACTTTCCGCGGTCCATGGACGTTTTTTTTTTTTTTTTTCTGCGAGGACTCGATGAGCGAGAAGGGTCTTGGCCTGCGGGTCTCGCGCGGCGCCTCTCCGGCGATTCCACCGGCGACGCCGCTTGCACCAAGCCCAAAAGCGCCAGGCGGGCCCGAAAAGGGATTTGTTGGGCCCCCCGTGTATGTCACTTTGGAGCATTTGCTTGGAGGTTAGGACTTTAACTTTTGCCAACTATTGGATTTTGACAGATGGTGAGGTAACCGCGCCAACTATAGGGTAACACTGCTGAAAAAAGGGTACCACATAATCTCGTTCTTTTGAAGCTGGATCAACTTTGTGGGTTATTGTACAGAAGTTGCAATTCCGAGTTTCGAGCATTAAACGCCATGGCTTCGTTAGCAAAGGGGTGACAGCTGTTGTTGGTCAGAACCGTGCCCCTTTAGCCAAGCGCTCCAAATTAGGGACCCCTCACCAGGTGCTTTGGCTTCCTTTTGGCTTCCCCTCCAAAAAAGGACCCCTATTCTGCCAAGCCTGTCACAAGATCCAAGCGATTCGTGCTCGGGCGCGCTTGGCAATCGGTTCTGCGGACTCCACGGAGCTTCGACCATCAGTGAAGGAGTGGCTCAGCTGGTGCCACCCTCCGCTTCGTTCCGCGCAGCTGCGCACCAACCATGTTTGCAGCAAGAGAGAGGGGCTCATGGAGGGATGCCAGAAAACGTGGTGGGCATGTTGCGCCATGATTACGCATGCTTTGTGGTAAATGCGTTGTGGCGCAGAGAAGTGGGTATGATCGCCTAGCTGTTTATCAGAGAGCCCTTTAACGGGGGACGCCATTGGGGGGGTTTGGATTTCAGGCGGTTTCAGGCGGTTTCAGGCATGCGTTACAGGCAAGCCAAAAGGAGGTAGCCCCAAAGCACCAAAGGGTAAAAAGACAGATTTCGGTTTTGGAAGACCTTTTGCTCTCTTTCAGGAAGCGCAGCCCATGCACAGATCATGGCCCCGAGTCTCAAGGGAGAACAACTTAAGGAGTTTTGTTGAAACGCTACCCTAAGCATCATTGGACCCTTCATTGAAGGGGTTAGGACCTCGATTGGAAGGTTTTGGACCTCAAAGAGGGCCTTTTTGGAGCCTTTTTGATGAGTTGCTGTGCCTTGACGCGTTCCACAAAATCCGAAAACTCATAAAATCAGTTGTTGTCTGCCTTTGCGCAGGCACGCCGGCCTCGCTGCCGGGGACGCCGTTCATTCTCTGGTCGCCAGGCACCCAAACAGGATCATATGCACTGGTTGGAGGGAGAGCTTGAAGCTTGTGCCAGATTTTTCGTTGAGAAACCGTTGCCTCAGAAAGCTTCGCGGATTGAGCCTCAGTGTTCGGCAGGATGTGATTGGAACAAGAGTTACGGAGCAAGATGAAGGCCCAGAGATGACACTTACCATTGCAAAAGAGGGGAATCCCATGACTGCCCATGCTGCATGCTTATGAGCTCCCAGGCGCGCATGCTTACACAGCGGCAACGTGTCAGGTTCCAATTTTGAGGCCCCAACTAGAGCACACAACTTTTAAGAAGACCGCCGCTTGGAATTCAACGCATTTGCAACGCGAAGGATAAGAGCGTGAACACCGTGTTTCTTTTTTGGCCTCATGTCAGCTTCGGAACTGAAAGGACACCTGTCAGTAGTCAGTGGTCTTTTGATATCCCGTGTGGAATCCCTGGGTAGCACCAATGGTTGGATTGGTTTGGGTCCCCGGCTCTTGAGGAAAACCATCGGAAGGCCTCAAGGGCCGGACACCTGAAGAAGTTTTGCACTCAGGCCCATCGTTGACGCCCACATCGTGGCGGGGGGCATAGAGCGAGCGCTCGCGGAACGGAGCTTGATCTTTGGGTACACTGTTGGGGTTGTTATAAAGGGAAACCAAGAGGAAACCACCCAGTTTGGGGGGTTCCCAATTTTGAGACGAGACAAACTAGTGCTTTGCTTTAGAGACTGCTGTGCTTTATGGGAACCTTCAATGCGTCCGTCCAACGCTGGCATTTTTCACCAAACAAGTTGCAACAGGGACAAGCCTGCCAAGATGCGTGCCAGTCGTTGCGTCCATTATCGCGCACGTCAAACGTCTCTTCCAGTACATGTCGCATGGAAGGCGAAGGCGGGGCGTTTTTTTGCTGACACTCCCTTGAAGACATTGGTCCTCCTCTCCTTTTTGTTGCAGACTTCTTTGCCTTCACCAAGAATTGAGAGGCCCCAGGCCCTCTTTTAAATTTTGATGGTGTCCAATTTGTGGAGGGACGCGTTCACTTCGTGGGGGGCGGAGGGTACCCCTGTTGATCCGCCAAATTCCACAGAGATGCCGAGGGGGGGGAGGCGCATCAGTGGGTCAACTCAAGAAAGAGCAGCACCAATCGAACCAACTTGCCTGTGGATGTTTGATCCAAGACGCCCCTGCCTTCGAGTAGTCATGTCAGCCTTGGATTAATCAACCTGGCGGATTATGGTGCTGCCCCCAAACGCGGAGGTGTCCATCTTAAGTGGGACGTCCCCCTCATGCTCAACTAGGAGTTCATCAATCCGTCGACATAAACCATCATGCTGTCAAACCAACAAATCTGACTTACCGCATGCGGTACTTACGATTAATCCAAAGGTGCAAGGGCAACTGGTAGCGACCTCACCCATCGGCACCCATTACTTGCGTGTCCCTTACTTCAGGTTGAATTATTACAAGTTCACCCGCCATCTCATCGGTTTCTTGGGCGTCCCTTTCCTGCACACCCCCAAAATGGGTGAAAACACATGGCCCCATCTTGGCTGCGGTTGAAATTTGGGGCACGAGGATGTTGTTTCCCCGCTACACGGAACAATGAGTCCTTGGGTGATTTAGCCCCAGGCCTCATGAGCTTCCCATGCGGGAGCAAACAGTGGGGTGTGTGTTTTTGGCTGGGTTGGACGGACGCCCCCCCCCAAAAAAAAAATTGGTGGTTGTTCTTGAGGTGTCCTTTTAAACCCAAAGCAAAATTGGGGCACCAACTCCAAAGATGACACGCCCAGTTGAACTTTTGCACAGGATTGAGGCGTCCAGCCAAAACCAATATGCAGGTTTTAGTCTTTGTTTCCTTATACCAAGGTACCATTTTTGGGGTACCATTTTTGAGCCAGCGCCATATCTCCCCTTTGCTGAGATACGGGACGTCAAGGAGTTGCAGGGTACGGACCGCAGCAAGCTGCTCTTGGAGGCAAGAGGTCGGGTGGATGGGGTCTTCATAATATGGCGGGCGAATTTCCTTAAACTGCAACAGACAAGCATTTGTTTAAGTGAAAACCATGGTTTTTCTTTATTTAAAGCAAAACAGAAACACGTCTTTTTGTTTGTTTAGCGAAGGTAAAAACAAACAAATGTCGTAGCTCCACTGCTACATTGGCCCTCGAAGTGGCGGACGCTTCGCCAGTGTCAACTTGAGGGGACGTACACGAGGGGCGTTTTTCGGGCCTTGCGGGGAAAGGGCTGCTCTCCGTTGCGATGGCCAAAAGCCACGAAGGCGAACGCAGGGCAACGCGAGCATTACATTCAGCCAGCTGAAGCCCGAGAGGCACCCCAACCGCGGCGGTCACAATGCACCGGTCGTTCGATTGCATGCCAGACACAGCCCGCCGCTTTCCTATTGGTCGGTGAGTTGAGCTTGATTTTGCTTGACTATCAGGGCCTGAATCAAACCAACATGGTGCTCGTATGGTCATGTTTCAATTGGAAAATGAATGGCCGCACAAACCCACGACACCATTCGAATTGTTTACGCCTGCGTAGTATTTGTCTGGGCAACAAAAGCAAGGTTTCATATTTGTTTTGGGATATCAAACTCAAAGAAAATAACGCCTACGCATTTCTAGTATGATATTCCCCTCTTTGAGTTTGAAGCATCAGATTTGAGTTGAAGGAGTTTTCTCTGGGGCAGATTCCGCCAAAACAACGTTCATTCCCCGAATTCCGACCGCCAAAGGAGCTAAGTCCCTAGGCGACCTCCGACGGACCTGAATTGGCGAAAGCCTGGCTCGCATTGGCAAGGAACTCGAGACCGCTCCCCTGCATTTCCTGAATGGGAATGTTGGCAACTTGAATACCCCTTAGTTGTACCACTCAACATAGACCAGTGGCAACCAGTGCCCCATGGGGTTCTGGGAATGTAGACCTTTTAGTTGGCTGAATTCACGGTCTCAGATGGACAACCCCAGGCGAGGGAGATGAGACCCTCCACTTCCTTACCGCTGCTCAAGGAACGGAAGGAGCCGGGATTCGCTGGGGAGGGCATTCCTCAGAAGCAACAAAAATGCACTATGGCCATGAATCATGGGGATGTGTTTGCGTTGCTGCCCTTGTTGGGTTGGTTTAAAGGAAAACCCAAAGAAAAAACAAAATCCATGTTTGGGGCCCCCTTATGAAGTCACGTATATTTGATATCCCCTTTCAAAAGTGTCTTAGATATTTTCGAAGGATCCCTTTTAAGAGGGTTCTACGAACTTGGATTCACGACGTTGCCCAGTGGATTCCCACCCTTTCTGCCTGTTTTCTGGGAAGCATGTTCCTTTTTGCCCCATGGAAATCCACGGGGCTTCGGAGACGATGTCTCATTCCCTTCAATCGTCCAGAAGCTGGGCACTGTGATCCCGGATCAAAAAAGGTTCGCTCGCGACGGCCTGACGTACTTTCTGGGGAGGAAGCCAGCTGGTTACTTTCCTCTGAATCTTTCGAGGCAGTCTACAACCTGATGCACATGAAGCCCATTGAAGCCCCAAAATGCTGCCCGCGGGCCCCGCAGTTAAACTCATACGCAAGTGATGACTGGCAAATGAACAGATGGCGGCAATCCAACATTTCTTTTGTTTCGGCATGCAGCCAGGGCGATCCTTCAACAATCCAAACTATAACCCCCTCCCCCAAAAAAAAGCAAACAAACAACAACAACAACAACAACATACAAACAAAAACAAATCAGAGCAAACACGTAGAATGTTCCCTGTCCCAAGGTGGCAAGAGGACTATTTTCTGTGAATCATCCTTCGCAGTCGGATGCGCTCACATTGCGTGTGCCGGTATTCGCTATCGTCTTGTTCCTGTGAGGTCCCATGCAGTCGTATAGGGCCTGCGAGAACCGACATGGGCGTGGGACAAATTAAATCACAAGGGGGCCGCAGGTTTTAGTCCCTGGTTCCATTTACCAGGGTTCCTTTTTGGGGTTACCCTATTTTTGACCCACAGCTACATGTCATCATGTTGGTCTAGTCAGGATCCGTTCCATGTTCAAAAACTAGCGCTGAGATCTGAGGTCCTTTCAGGTGAGGAATTGAGCATGGCCCGGCTCCCGTTGGTGGGTCCAAGGGCTGAAGGCTTGGGTTCGGGTTCTCCCTGGTGCGGGTGGTGCGTAGGGGTCACGAGCCTTAGGCTAGCTTAGAGGTTGTCTTCCGGCAAAACTGGCTTGGGAGCAGGTCGCTGAAGGGATCGATCGATCCGCATCACGAGACGGAGTTCCCGTTCTCGAAAAGGAACCCTTAGAGTTTGGGTCAAGCAGCTGGGGTCATTAGAGGTTATTCCCCTTTAACCCACCACTTAGAGGTTGACTTTGATCATCCTGGAGATTCACCCACCCCAAAACTACCAGGAAACTAAAACGCCTAGGAAAAGGCCGGAGAATGAATCTCCAGGATGGTAAACTAATGAAGCCGCGAGACAGTTCCAAGCTGTCAGAGGAACCCTCCGAGTTCGGAGCGCCGATTCAGGACTCCCGGGACTCGGACTTTGGCTCCGCGCGCAAGAAGGCGGGGGACGAAATGCAAATTTGGAGGCTGCAGATCGGGGAAGCTCCAAACCTTTTTGCGTTTTCGCCATTCGTGGGTCTTCAGTTTTTTGAGTTTCCTGCAGCAGGCCCGTCCGCAAATGGAACCAAAAGGAAATCACCGTTTTGGGGTCCGCCTATTTTCACACGCACTGATGGGCTTACCCTCACTTCGTTGACCACACGGGGACAGGGGGTTCCCGGGCGCAGGGTGTTGTCCACCCACAGTGTGTTTTGCCATGGGCTTGGTTCAAATATCTCGTTTGGGCCAGTTTAACGTGAGTCTCCTTTTGGTTGTGTGATGTTCAAAGAGGATCTATGTGACTGGTTATTGGTTGGACGTTTGCAAAACGCTCGGGAGGTTTCCATGCACCAGCCAGATCGCGCCAGCTACCGGGCAAAACATTTTTGGAATTTTCGCGCCATGCGTTTCCATTTCCTTAAGAACAGGTTGTTTGTTTTTCTCTTGTTGGCTTTAAAGGGGATCTATCACTGGAAATAGCTTGGGGCTTTTTCCAAAGTGGAAGATGAGTTTCCTTTTTCGGCAGGCTAAGGTTGGGGGGACCTTCTCGTTCCTTGCTATTTCGTATCTCCATTCGTTTTGTTTCTTCTTCTTTTTCTTCGAACAAATAGTATCTGTATTTTTTGTCTATCTTTGTCCTCTCTTTCCCCTCTCTTTCCCCTTCTTTCTACCGCTTAAAGGTTGGACCTTTAGACTTTAACTTTTTGGATTCCCTTTATATTTCCTTTTAACCAGCAAAAAGTCAAAGTTTTTCCTGGGGGATCTACAGCACCCAAGTTCTATTTCGCCCCTCTTCACCCTCTCAGTTCAGCTTTGGGGCGAGGCCCAGGTCGGGGGCGACGGCGCGGCGGCCTTGCGGCGCAGCGCGCTGAACATGGGGCTCCCAGCCCAGCTGCGCCGCGGTTTGGGCGGGGGTGCCGTGTCGCAGTTGTTCAGTGGCACCGATTCTGTTTCCCCTTTTTTTGGTGGCTGCCCCACTAAAATGGTCTTTCCCAAAAAAGGTTCCCTTTTTTTCCAGGGTGACTGAACAGCTGGGGTGTTTGAGGTTTGGGTGTATCTTCTTTTTGCTTGCCGGCTCACAGCCATCCGGTTCCTTAGCTCTTTTTTAAAGCTTTTTGGTGTTTAGAGGGGATGTCAGCGGGGGACCTGAGGATAGTTTGGAATCGGACCCCCCCCCCAACATGATGGGTTTTCCCTTTTGGTGTCCCTTTAAAGCCACAAAGTGGTGGTGTCCTCAGAACAAGACGCACCGGTTTAAAAGAAAACCGACAGGACCACCGCCATCCTCGTTGTGTGGGTTCCCTTATTTTATGGCACACCTTGTTGTGGAGTGCTCGTTGTTTTGAGGCAGGTACCCTTTTCCACCTTGTTTTTTGTCGTGGAGAGCAAAAGGAAGACCAACTCATTTTTGGAGCTTTCAAGGCAGACGATGGATGTTTTTGAGAATGGAGCCCTTTTTATGTTGGTGTTCAAAGGGCAAAGGACCACCATTGCGAGGGGACCCTATTTTGAGAAGTGAGCTACGTTTTGTTGCAGGGAAAAATGGGTGGTTTCTGAAGGGATGAGAAAAGAAAATCGGGCAGCCTAGGACATATTGTAATATCGCACATTCGTAACAAGTCTGGGCAAATTATAGCGAGCTCGCCTAGGGGTAAAACAAAAATGAGCTCACCCGTTCCCCTTGTTTGCGGCTTGGGAATAGTTGCAATTTGCCACGGATGGGTGTGTGTGTATGTGTTTCTTGAGGGTTTGAGGGTGGTTGCACCTTTTGGTTGGTTGCAAAGGGACACCAAAAGGAAATCACCGAGTTATTGTTGGGCCCCCCTAGTTTGAAGCATAGCCATACAGGTTTGTCTCCCAAGCGGGAAGCGTTCCCACCATTCAACGTCAAACAACCTCGGCAGAGGTACAAATCCAAAGCAAGAAGCGCTCAGATGTGCCCATGGGGATTCTTGACCAAATCTTGTACTCGTTGTTTTTGGTTACCTGCATTTGTGTGTTGAATTGTGATGCTTGTAACGAGAACATATGGGTGTGGCTCAAAACCAATAGTACCATTCTGGGGTAGGTGCACCACCCATTTCAGTCTATTTGAGTGGGGATTGGGATGTTCACTGAGGGTACGGATTTTGACGCATGGCCATATCTAAGACGGATGATCTTGATCCGCCCTCAACCTCAAACCACTAATTGCGCCATACAAACAACTTTTGTAGGTGTGTGTTTTTGGTGGGAGCCCCTTTTGTGTTGTGTTTTTGAAAAGGGAGGCCAAAACGAACATCCGCCTTTTTGAAGGGTCCCCTAAGGATAGTGGCCATGTAGTGGTCGTATATTATCCCAACTTAGTCCCAAGGGAACCGGCAGTGGAATCAATCCATTTCTGAGACACCCACTGTCCATTTTTTTCCAGGAAGGGGGTCTTCCTTTAAATTTGACCAATGCGTGCCAAATAGGGATGCCCATAGACTGTTGGGGGGCGTTGGGGGGGGGGGGGTCTGGGATTGCAGCCCGATCACATGCGGGTTTGTCTCAAAATTCCCCTAACCGTTGAACAGTCTTGTTTTCCTTTTGGCCTCCCAGCAACCTTTGAAAGGGCTTCCCCCCAAAATGGACAAACCCAAAAGGGGCCTAAACAAAAAGGAATGGGGCGCTGCTCGTTCGTTTCATGGAAGTCCACTGGGTCTAGTGGATTTCTGTTGATCCCATGAGATCCAAGGACTACCACCTACAACGCCCAGTGCCAGGTGCCGGTGCAGAAGGCGGTGGACCCAAAGTGGTCCACCGATCTGAAACGAGCCTCGGCCTCTCTCAGCGGCCCAGAGGGCCAACGGTGGCTGTTGCCGCCTCCCCCGTTTTTTGGTCTTCCTGGGGTCATGATGTTGAGTGTTAGGGGTGATCGAAGTCAGAAACCAAGGGGTTGTTCCTTTATCCCTTTAACCTACCACTTCAGGGGTGACTTTGATAGCTAGTCTTCGGCCGAAGGCCATCCCCAGTGTTTGGGCGTGGTCCATGGCATTATTTTTGTTCAAGAGACGGGCGGTAAACGTTGTTGCCAGACGTTGGAGAGATTCCTTCCCCACGTGCCAAGCCCAACCTTTGTTTGGGCCCTTTGGTTGGTTTTAAAAGGGGACAGGTCCCAAAATTTGAGACGCACCATGCATTGGCCACGTTATGTTTGTTATTGTCCTGGTCCTGACTAAGATTCAGGTTTTGCAGCTCGTTGCGCCCCCATGAATTTCTGAGCCCATTAAGACGTCCCTTTCGGTTGGTTTCGCAGGGAAAGCAAAGCGGGGGCTGCTCATGTGCATAGCGCAACCCGGGTTAAACAAACATGGGTTCTTCCTCCAGCAGAACGAAAACCAACACCCGGCCCGAAGCCCATGTTTAAAACATGTGTTCCTTCCTCCAGCAAAACGAAAAATCAGACGCCTAGAGCCCACGGTGCCCAAAGCCCAAAGCCGGCGCCCAAATGTCTCAGGCGCCGACCGGCGGAACGCCCAGCGCATCCAGTACGAGAACCGCCTGTCCGCGGCCACCCCAGGCTCTATCTCGCCGGTGGCTTTGGCGGCAGGGGGAGAGTGGGGCGCCTTTTCTGGCTGGTGCGATAGGTAGGGAGTGACCCTTCCGGGTGTTGGGAATGAACCTAGGGATTCCCTTGAAAGAAACTACGAAGGATGGATTATATATGTCATTCCCTCAGTCCCTGCGGAGCACCAGTGCAAGTTTTGGGAGAGGCGTATCCTTTGCACCTAGAGTTTAAAGGGAAACCAAGAGGACCCCCTCCCGTTTTTGGAGGGCCCCAAAAGACTCACACCCAAATGGGAGTGTCTGAAATGGGGGACCTTTTGTAAGGTGCTGACGAGGTGAAAGACCCACCATGCGCATCGTCGAACTTCTTGGAGAAGCCCATTACTTGTACTTAGCAAACAGCGCCATTCAGGTTCTCTCCCAGTTGCCCCGGCAGATTCTACCCTTGCCAACGGAAACACTTTGAAAGCACTTTTGTTCTTTGTGGGAAGCCTGGGCCGCTGACAGAAAACAACTTAAAACAGAGAACCGCCGTGTGCCCTTTCCCCATGGCAAGTGACCACTGAGACCGGTTTCTCAGGAGGTGCACTTTCTGGTCAAGCACCACTGAGCCCTGCGGAATGCGGGCTGTCCTTGGCATGGCCAGGCGGAACAAAAAACAACAGCGAAGAAGTTGAATTGTTGTTTAGTTCGCGAGTTGGATGTTGCGGGGGGGGGGGGTTAGGATGTTTCTGGTGTGAACTTGCATGTTTCTGTCGTGTTTCTGGATGTTTCGGTACTTTGGTTCAAGGGTTTGGCGTCTGACAGCTCTGAGAATTGTCATCCGTGCTCACCTCGAAGGGCTTGAGTCGGAGACTCAGGCCACTCGAACGCTTGACTCCTGTCGAAGTAGGTCCAAGGATGAGGCAAACATTTGCCAAGTATAGATGTATTTGGGGATACCCTTGTTGGGTGGCTTTCAAGGGATTCCAACAGGCCAAGCGTGATTTTAAGGGTTGCCTTAAGATGAGACAGGCCCAAGTGTTTGAAAGGAGACCCTTTTTCCCGAGGCCAACCTGTCGACCTCCTTATTCACACGGACCAAGGAATTCCCCATGCTTGGTGCGATGGTGAGAAGCTTGACAGTCAATTCCCTTATTATCCTGGCATCCTCTGACCTTTGCTGCAGCAATGCTGCATCCCCAATCCCAAGTTAATGTGTAAAGGGTGGCCACATTGATTAGGGGGGCCTTGTTTTTTTAATAGGATTCTCATGGTTTCCCTTGGGTAAATGGAGCATAATGTAAAACTAGGGGCCCGGCGCCCTCGTATGTCCCAGGGGCCGGGCTGTCGACGGGAGCTCGCGTCGCTTTGCCTTCGAACCCGCGCTCCAAAACTGGACCGCGTGTGACGGGCGAGGCGCCAGAGAAATGCGCAGGTTCGGGGGTCCTTTGGGAGGAGAGTTGTGCCAAAGGTGGTGCGTGGCGAGGGAAGATGCCCCCCCCCCCCGAACGCTGTGGACACACACAGGTTGGGAAGGGATGATCAGTGTCCCGCGCAAGATGCCCGGGCCTGGGGGTAAGGATCATTTTGGGTGCAGGGAGCACAAGGGAGAGGAATTGGGGAAAGTGTCGGGGAGAGGCGTTCCAATTGGTTCCTCGTGGGGCTTTTTGGTGGGTGAGTCCCACTACTTCGCGATGGAGAAATCACCTTGTAACTTGAAGCTCACTTCAAGTGGCCCAAGCTGCCCAAACCATCCAAGGGAAATATAGGGACCCAAAAAGCAGGCGGAAGGAAGGTGTACTTAAACCAAGGAGTTTGCTCCCCGTTTGGGGAAATTCTTGTTTTAGCTGACCCTCCAAAGTGGCAGCTCGGATTTCCTAAAGAAGGTTCCCCCTTTAAGACCAAAAGAGGGTTCCCCCCAATAAGACGCAACGTGACGCACCCGAATCATTTGCGCTATGGGAAATGGACTCTGGAATTGGGGACGTTGGCCGAATCGGAGAGCTGGCGGCTCAAAAGGCGGGCGCAACCCCTCGCCTGCCAGGCAAGGCTTGTGCGAGGGGTGGGGGGGTGGGGTGTGGGAGGTGGGGGTGGGGGTTGTCTCAAAAACCAAAGAAAGGTTGTGTAAGCGGGATGTGTAAAAAAAGGGGGGGGGGGTTGTGCAAAAGGTGTTTTGTTGCTTAAAAAGGGGTCTGGGTAAAGGTTTTTGTTGTTTAAAAGTATCCTCAAAAAACTAAATGGTTTGTGTCAAACTCGGGGACAGGACCTTCCCTATCCGCGCCCAACAACCGACGGGTTCGGGAAGTCCCCCTCCTTTTGGATGGCCGCGTTTTTGAGACCCCCTTGTTGGATCTGTTTGGTCGGTTCTAGTATGACACCCAGAGGAAACACACGGTTTTTAGGGGTCCCTCTATTTTGACACAGACGTGCAACTTTTGTCTTGGCCTTTCTGGCTTTGTTCATGTCGAGTGGCTGCAGCACGCAAGCAGTTTCATGTTTGTTCACATTGGAGAAGGCGATTCCATGAAGAAAAACGGAGAGTAGCCCTGAGTTGATGAGTTCGATTCGTGGCATGATTCGACCTCCATGGCTATGACTACCGTAGAGTGAATTGAGGTTCACCCCACCTCCAAACCAACATCCTCCCAGAAACAAACGTTTCTGGGTCCGACCATTCCGGACTCCTGCGGTTCCATGCGTGTTTGTGGGATAAGCGAAGCACCAGTGTTGGTTTACATGTCAAGGTTGGCTAAATATAGAAGCGGCAAGTTGATCTCCTTCCGAAATACGTGACAATTTTTAGTTGGGGAGCAAAAGCTGAGGTACGGTTGCCCTAAATAGTGCAAATAGGGGACAAGGGCAACCCAGTGATTGTCTGCTTCTTACCAGTGCTTTGCTTTTGCATGCAGTTGGTTTCCTTGCGCTCGGGTAAGGGATAGAAGGGCACATTGTGGCATCTTGATTCAACTGTAAGCTGCAACATATCATGCTCGTCAAGAACCCAGACACGAATTGGAGCCGCAAAGCATCCACCCAAAACAGGGGTCCCTATATTTCCCTTTTTGGTGGTTTTATGACCTTTTTGGCCCATGAAAGGTGAGTGTCCCTTGGTGGGGGTGATGTTTTAAGGGGAAATATAGGGAGCCCTGCAAAAAGGAGCCCTATTCCCCCCCAGGACACGCCTCATCGGTCGCTATGAGAGGGCGTGGCAATCGCTCGCCAGGTCTCCACGAATGGAGGTGGCTGCCCGGGGCCATGTGCGTATCATGTGCTGGGTGCGTCCTTCTTTGAGAGAGTACCTTATAAAAGGGGGACAAAGGGAACCACCAGTTTTGGGCTTTTTTGCTTTTGAGACAAGCCCTAAATGTTGAAGAACATGTACTTATGTGTTTTTGGTAAACTCCCTCAAAAACAGACTTTGAGCATGACTCAAATGAGGCTCGTTCGAGATTGTACTAGTCAGTGGTTTGGGCGTGGGATACTTTCCAAATGTTAAGCAGAACAACGAGGGGCTGAACCCTAATTTTCCCATGCCCGCTTCCGCAGCATGTGTTGACCACGACCCAGCACGGTCACTCGTCATAATTTGCCAGGCGGTATTTTATTTGTGGCTTGTCCCAATATTCACTGAGCTTCCTTCATCCCAGATGGCGTGGAGCGGATTTGTCCAACAGCATGAGCCCTGGACAAAAACATACAAGTGTTTCTCGACAGAGGACATGCGACACTTGGGGTTTTACTTTGAGTTTTGTGGAAGTTTAGGTCGAGGTGTGCTTTGGTTTTACCGGTTATGCCGCCTTTTCAAGAGCAAGGGAGTCAAACGCCCACCTGATAAGAGCAAGATTCATCGCTGGCTTGGATTGGTCTAGTTTGGCGCTCAGCTTTGTTTCGAGGGTTTCTCATATTTTTAGGTGGTTTTCCAGGGAAACCAACATTTAAAGGGACAACCACTCACTTTTTTTTGGGGGGGGCCCAGAAAAAACCTAAGAAAAGCGACCCCCATTTCCAGCAGCGGCTGGGCTCCGAGGCCCGGCCCCATGCTCGCCGACCTGGCGGTGGGCGTGCCGCGGGGGCCACCGCCGCAGGCGACGCGAGCGACGCTAAGGAAGTTTTCGGCTCGACTTGGGGCCCTGTGCAACGGTGGGACCTGACAGATCCCTTGGGGATCTGAGGAGCCAACCGTACTTTTGTTTGGGTATGCGAGCCGACTGTTACTCGCTCCCATCCGCGTGTCCACAGATCCCTTTGGGTTCGGCCTTGGAAAGGAGAAGGGTCAAAAAAAAATGATGTCAAAACCAGGACTCCCCTGGAGAATGGTTCCAGGTGAATTAATTGGTGGGAGGGTATGCTGGTTTTTGGGCTGGAGCCCCCTAGAATGGCTTCGGTGGTCCCTTTGCTTTTCCTCAGATGTCCACGCCAACAAAGAATCGGTACCATCGAAAAAGACGCCCATTTGCTTCCAATAATTTTGGACATGGGAAAACTCAATTATTGGGAGGGGGGGGTAATAAGAATATGGTTAGATTTCCTGTTGGTGTTAAAGGGACTTGAGCAAATGGAAGGATTTGTTTCTTGATGTTTCTTGCAGTTGTTGGTTGGTTGTTAGGTTGGGCTCAGTGGCCTGCTTATTGGCTGTTTGTTTGCTTGTTTGCTTGCTTGTGGTCTTCGTGTCTGGTGTGTGTGCTTGTGTGTCCGCATATGCGTGTGAGTCTCAAAACTGGGGTCCTTTTTGGGGACATTTTTGAATGGGAACCCGTGGCTGCAGTTACCTCTATAGGAAACCATTGTTTCTTACCTCTAGGTCACTCCTACTAGAATGTTAGCCGGATCACTGAGACAAGGGAAAGCTTCTTGCAGCGCCCTCCGGGCTTGTGTCTGAATCAGGCCTGGTTCCCACTGTGATAGGGGAACTTCCCCTCACATTACCGCCCTGAGAAGCGTATAGAAGCTTGGGGGCATACCGGGCTCCAAAAAGGTCACAGGCTGTTAAAAATCTGGAGGCGAAAGCTGAGTCACATGTGTTTTCCCCTGGCTTTTCTGCAATGTGTCATTTCTGGCCCATGCTTTGCAGTGAACGGGATAATTAGGACAGCATTGGTGTTATGCATAAATGGTCAAAAACCCGATGTTGTTTGCATAGTTACAGCTCAATGTCTCCAAAATCTGAGTCAACAAACTGCAGCCTGCGCACGGCAGAAGCCGTTCTGAATCTGAAGCTGATGCCTCCAAACGAAACTTATGCGTGTAGCGAAACACATACTAGAGTAAATCTGAGTTGGTATATTTTGAACTTGCAATGATTGCCAGCATCTCTCCATACATTGAGTACCCACTATGAAGCAAGCGGGTCGTTTGCGTGCTCCCCTCGTCACATAGGCTCTTCTAGCAAATTCACGTTTGGGATGGACATGGTGGGTTTCCAGACACTGTTTACCAGCGTCAGCAACCAACATTGGGCATGCATCAACCTGTGTGCACTGACATGTGTGTTCGTGTGCATGAAGGCCGTGCTCCAAAGGGGTATATCTGTATATCTCTTTCTTTGAGGGACCCCCTTTTTGGGTGGCCTCTGAAGGAAAACCAAAGGGAACACCATTTTAAATTTTGAGGGGTCCAACCTGAAATGCAGGATTCCCAAAGCTGCTCCCTTTGGCTTGGTGAGCCATGCTTCGCAAAGAGAGGCGTTGCAAAGCTTTGGCACCCCTGTAGCTAATAAGGTTCGTTTGTCTCACGAAATGCGGGAGCCCCCAACATGGCAACGGGGAACCCTTTCGGTTTCCCCGAACAAACAAGAACCCGAAAACGCCACCCTTGAGACCTTTTAAGGGAACCACAGAAATGGGTCTCTGGCTTCCCCAGTTCCCCCCCCCCTCCTACCCGGACAGACCCCCAAAAAGTCGCTTTGATCGCCGCGTGAAACGCGTTTGTTCAGAGCAAGGGGTCAAGTTCAGCGGCTGAAACTTAAATGTGTGTGAAGCTGAGTATCTAAGGTTTTCCTAGACCCAAACCAGCGAGCACCCAAACAGGACGGGCCAACTGTCCTGAGGGCTACAAAGGAAGCGCCTCACATCGCCGATGGCCGCAGGCCGTGCTTGAGAAGCGGCCTTGGTGGACCTCCCTGATTGCCGGACACCCCAGAAAGCAGAGTCCGGACTCGGTTCACGCCCCCTGACATCCTGGCACTGTAAGTACTTTTCGGGAAGGCCATTGGGCTGTGGCTCAAGACATGGTACTTTTGGCACCTTGGTAAATGGAACCAAAGACAAAAACCTGCGTAGCCCGAGCTCTTTGTTTTTGAGCCACACTCATTTGGTCTGCAAACAGCAAGTTTAGACTTGTTTGGGGCATACTCAGGAAGAGAGACTATATGAAACTAGAATCCGAATCACACGTACAACTCCCTATCTCCCATCAGCTTGAGGCAAAGACTCCGAAATTGAGCACGGCATATTTTCGACCAGGCCATGTCTCTTTCGTTGGGAATGAGGAAAAGCCCTAGCGGATGGAAACAAGATAAGCCTATCCCTTTTGGCAGGACCCGCCAATGGGCTTTGGTCGCTGCTCAAGAGGCCTCTTTTTTGTTGCTCGCAAGAAACCAATCAGCTTTGGCACTGAGTCGGGCATGGTCAACCTGTCTTTGGTGCATCTTGCTTGGATGTTAGGACTTTAACTTTTCGCCAACTCATGGTGTTTCCATCAAACCACTAAAAGTTAAACTTCTAGCAGGGGAGCAGAAAGCAACCGAGCTGTTCAGAATGGCTACCAGC
This sequence comes from Effrenium voratum, assembly GCA_963377175.1. NCBI lineage: Eukaryota > Dinophyceae > Suessiales > Symbiodiniaceae > Effrenium > Effrenium voratum. The sequence goes on from CAUJNA010000780.1 coordinate 148,513, forward strand.
TGACCGTTGCTCAATGGTGCCCGCACCGGCAACCTCACCTGCTGGTAAGACGGACTCACCACAATGTAGGCCGCAAATAACAGGGCATCCCTAGTTTCAGTGTTGGAAGTATCGTCGAGTTTTCAGATGTGTCGCTTTCGGTCGTTTTCAGGAGTATGTCATACTTACAATATGGGTAAGTTGTTTTTTTAGGGGACCCCCAAAATGGTTGTCTCCCTTTGGCTTCCCTTTACAACCACCAACAAAGGGGTACCATCAAAAGAGGACACAGTAGAGTAGTTCCACTTTTCTGGGCAAAGTACGGAGGCCTCGCGAAAGGGTTTGCGAACTGACAACTGATGAAGTCGCCCCTTTCATACGTTCTTTCGCTCCTGATTAGGGCTTGCTGAATCATAATGCTTCACCCTGAGGCAAGCATTCAGCCGGACAAGTTGGTTGTACACCTATTTGCAGCTGGTTTCAGACTTTTTCAGGCACACCCACACACACACACAAACACACACACACAAACACAAACACAACACACACAACACACACACACACACAACACAACACACACAACACACACAACACACACACAACACACAACACACAACACACACAACACACACACGCATCTTGCATACAAACAAACACACTCAAACACACAAACACACAACAAAGCAAGCAAGCAAGCAAGCAAGCAAGCAAGCAAGCAAGCAAGCAAGCAAGCAAGCAAGCAAGCAAGCAAGCAAGCAAGCAAGCAAGCAAGCAAGCAAGCAAGCAAGCAAGCAAGCAAGCAAGCAAGCAAGCAAGCAAGCAAGCAAGCAAGCAAGCAAGCAAGCAAGCAAGCAAGCAAGCAAGCAAGCAAGCAAGCAAGCAAGCAAGCAAGCAAGCAAGCAAGCAAGCAAGCAAGCAAGCAAGCAAAACACACAAACAAACAAACAAACAAACAAACAATCAAACAATCAAACAATCAAACAAACAATCAAACAATCAGACAATCAAACAAGCAAACAAACCAAACAAACCAAACAAGCCAAACAAACCAAACAAAACAAAACAAACAATCAAACAAACAAACAAACAAACAAAAAGACAAACCAAAAGCAAACAAACAAACAAACAAACAAACAATCAAGCGAACGAACGAACAAACAAACAACCACACACAATTTTGCAGACACACACACAGACTCATCAAGTCTGGCTTTTATTTGAAATAACCCCAACCAAAAAGGCTGAAAGAAGAAGGACACCCCCAAACACCTCAGATCATGGGCCAAAGGGCACATGAAGCGAGGTGTTGCTTGGCGTCACCTCGATCTTTCAGTTCACCACCCTCGATGTGGTCGGCGGCATGCTCACAGGCGAGCCCTGCATCACGGACGTCATGGTAACGGATGTGTCTCTGTAGAGGAAATGGGGTGAGGTTAAATGGAAAGCCAAAGGGAAACCACCATGTTGGTCCCTCAGTTTGAGGTGTGTCCAAATCGTACAAAAGGCTAGGAGGTTCCATTTGGGAGGGACATTGGCTTATGATATGTGTGCACAAACCAGTCCCTTTGTCACATGCCCTTTAGGGGAAAGATTCGGACACACACGACCATGGCATTAGATGTGGTTTGCTTGCTTTGTTTGTTTATATTTTTTTGTCAGGTAAGCCTTAGTTGGTGGTTTGGATTGGTGGTTTGGGTGAACCCCTGGTTCTTGTTGAGGGCCAACCACCAAACCAAACCACGAATTGGAGGGACGCTGATTGCGGGTTGCCCAGAGTTGCCCATGGGCCCTAAAAGGTTGGCCTCAGTTAAGCAGCGTCCAAACCCGATTCCCCCCCCCCCCCCAATCGGCCATGTTGGCAGCTACCTGGTTGTACAGAATGAGGGGTGTATAAAGCTCGAAATAGCATATGTCCCAATGAGTTCCATGTCGCTTGCGTTGCCTTGGAAACGCTGCCATGAAGCTTCAGGGACAGCCGCTTGTGCTTGACGTGTCTCCCGTTTGTTCAGTGTGTGTTGCCGTTTCGCTTCTGCCGTTTTGTCCACGAAAAGGCGAGCGAGCCGAAGAAGGCTCCAGATGCTGAGTCTCATGTTGGGGGTCTCGACCCCTCATGCTGGCCTGGGACAGGCCCTTGAGACAGAAGTTCACAGGCTGTTTTTCCGGACAGCATTTCGCATGCGGGCGAAATGAGTATCGTCTGTGTTTGGCTCCTTCTCACATTTGTCTGGTTGCCTAAGTTTGTTATGTTTCGTGTGTGAGAGACTTGATTTGTCAATCAACCAACTCAGAAGAGTATAAGCCCTTCAGGTTCATTAGGGAATGACACAAAGAAGCTCACAATTTGCCCATGTCCATTGTGGTAAGAGCATAGATTTCGATCGTGGCTCCAATGGGCGGTTTGTGCTATACCTAGAATAATCCTTGTATTTCCCGGATACTAAATAGCCAACTTGTTCATTTCCCTAACACCCACTTCTCCTTTCTCTTGTGGGCAACTCTAGTGATTTCTGTTTTCCAATTTTGTTGGCCCCTTGAATGCGGGAGCTGGGCATTTCTTTATGGCAACTCAGCTCGAAAACCGCTCCGCGACCCCGGCCCGCGCTCGGGCTCGGCACGCTCCCGAGCCCTGATGCTCTTCTTGGCCTGCATGATGATCACAGACGGGATGGCTGAGATGCACAGGTGCGCCGTGGTGTTTGTTGTTTTGCTGGACAGTTGGGGTTGGAAGGTTTGGAAGCCTAATCCCCGAAAAGGGAGCCCACCCGCCGAGTCTGGTCTGTGGTTGCTGGGGCCCGTTTCCATGGGAACTCGGTTTGCAGGGCAAGTGAAGTCACTGGTCCCGATGCCTGTGTCACACCCTTCAGCCGGCTTCGGTCGAAACTTCAGGGGAGGCGGCATGGGGGGTCGGGGTTGTTGAGAAGATTTCGGGGTTTAGGGGTTTGGGGGTTTAGGGCTTTTGGGTTCAAAGGCTTCACAATTTGTGAGAATTAGACCCTTGCCTCTTTTGAAGAGGAACCGACGGGAGGTTGTTGCAACAGCTGGCGGAGTTCAACATCATCCCCTCTCCTGAAACATGGTGGGCGTGAATCCCCATGTAGGGTCCCCAAGATGTGTCCCTAATTGGGTATCTTTCTAAAATAGGGAAGCTTTACATGAAACTCAAGCACCACCCATGTGCAGAAAAATATTAAAGAAAACCCTGCTACTTCTCAGGGGAGTAAGCTACCAGTGATTAAACGCACGACTTGTGGAAAAACATGTTCCCTAGGATCTAGGATTGTTTGCGAACTGCAAGAGACGCATTTGAGTCGGCGGCACTGCTTTGAGCGAACTCATTGTCCACATTTGCCAAACAGACGAGGATCAACATGAAAACACATGTATGCCATTATCATGCAGCATGGTATAGGGATGGAAGGCCAAAGTCGGAAAAAAAAACATTGACAGAGGCTCATAGCGTGACGCGCAAATCGTTCGTCAATATGTAGGTTTAGGGGCGAACACTACTCAAATCATCTAGTAGCTGGTTCCCTTTGAAGTTTCCCTCGGGGTCAGATCCGCAATGGTTGCTTCGTTGGGCTTCAGGGATAAATGTTAACTCTAAGTGGGCCGTTTTTAGAAGCAGAACTGGCGATGAGGGATGAACCTAACGTTGGGCCAAGGTGCTTACCTGCTTCGGTCAGAACAAGCTTCTAGGGGCTTCATACATCCATCCGGTGATTTCTCCAGAAAGGCGATGGGGATATTATTATGCCTTTTCAAGCCCTCGAGGTACCACCTGGAACTTCCTGCTGGTTCCCAGTAGGGAATCACTCTAAAGGAGTCATTCCCTCATTCCCTGCTGAGAACCAGCACGTTTTCACGGATTCTACTGTCCCTTCACGAAAGTTCACGACTTCCACCAGAGCTGGCACCTCCTGGGGCTCCAATATGAGGCAAAGCGACCTAAGGGAGATTGATGTTGGCCTCTCATACCTTTTGGAAGCCAATGAGTTTTCTTTCCATCAACCCTGCAAAAGCTTAGACCTGTTGCGCAGGAGGGAGGAGCAACCCTGTCGCCTTTTCATGTTTGCACAGAGCCGCTTGTTGCCCCAATTATGATTTTAACAAACCAGGACGGCGTGACAGGGTTGCCTGCACGTTTGGGGAGATTTGGCCTTTTACCCAGAGAAAGCGTGTCTGATTGGGTAGCCCCTGTGCGAAGCCAATTGGTTTCCATTTGGTTCTCTTTGTGAACAGCGCTCATTTTGGGGTATACATATCGACTCACTGTGAAGTTTTGCAACAAGGGTGAGACTCACGAATCATTTTGCGACTCGTTCCGTGCGGCTGCTTGGAGTCTTCAGCGTGTCAAGTATTGGACATGAATCCCCCTCATCTGTCCCCTCACCCCTTTGGGTAAGAAAACCTCATGGCATCCTGGCTCTGCATCCTTAAAGTCATTAAAGTCATTAAAGTGACACTACCCTCTGCGAGGTGACTTAAAGAAACACCCCCCACACGTAATATGGGTACGTGTCATGGCAGGAGTGAACGAAATGTGCTTTTCCGTTTTCCCCTCAAGCTAACCCCGTACTCTTAAAAGCACACAAACACAGAAACACGCAAGCACACAAGTGTACACACCCCCATACGGCCATTGAAACTAATGGGGAGCACATTTCCCAATTAGTTGCTTGACACAAAATTCCTCCCAACTAATATTCACCCATATGGAGAACCCCTTCAGAAATGCTGGGCCCACATTTGGGTATGGGTCAAAACCAAAAAGATCCCATTTTGGGGTAGGTGAATTCACCACCCAGTTTAGAACCTATTTGAGTGGTTGGATTGAATCGGATGTTCACTGGGGGCTAACCGATTTGGATTTGGAGCCATGGCCATATGTATATATATATATATATATACAAATATTTGAAGAGGTGAAGCAAAGTTTTCTGCAGATCAACATGGAAGTATCTGGAAACCAAACAACAACATGATGTAGAGGATTCGGAACCTTGGAGTGGCTTTGGGAGTTGCTGCTGCTTGGCACCGCCTGGGAGGTACGCCTTGGCCAGGAGCCCATGAGCAACCATGGCTGGCGGTCGCTGGCGACGAGAGCACGGGAGTTCGGACCCGGTTTGGTAGAGGAAACCCACCATGTACGAAATGGAACCCCCCCCCATTTTTGCGGGTGACCTATATTTTTATATGGGTTCGTCCCCAAAGAGTAGAGACCCTGGAATGGTGGCTTTGCCTTTGGAACCAAACAATCGTCCGGAACCCGTCAAACAGACACGCGGGAGCGGGCTCTTCCCTTTTTGCCGAGCGCTGGTTTCCCAAAATATCGCAGGTTAGCAAACTATGCATATAGAAAGTACAGTGCTTGCCTCGCTCTCTACTTGGAATCTTTGAAGCAATCAAACAGTGCCTCTCAATTGTCCCAAGTAGATAGAACTGGCGACTGTTTGGTTTAGACCTGTTTCGCAACCGCGATCAGTCATGACTTCAGATGAGAACCACCTTCACAGCGAGCTTTGTTAGGACTTCGCCAGCACTACGATGGTGTTTATGTCCTTCCGGGGCCGGCACAAAACACAATGTCGTGCCCAAGAAGTATATGTATATGAATTATATATCATATATATATATTATGTGTACTATACTTGTTATAAATACATATGTGCTATATATATATACATATGTATATACATATATTTATATTCATGCAACGCGTACTTCCTTGCGGCGAAAGATCCGCGAAAGACCGGCGAAAGTTCATAGAGCTTGTTGCGGGGTTCCGCACGTCCCCGGCAAGCGCAAGTGGCGAGGGCGAATGATGGTGAATGCTTTCATTCAACGCTGCTGCAAGCCTGCCTTTGCAAGTGAGCGGTGGCTGCTGCGTCTGCAGGCCGAACTGCAGCAGCCACGACAACGGCTCCACACAGCGCACGCTGCAAACAAAAGGGTGCGGCGGTGGAGTCGTAGAAACGTGGTTTGCAAAGTGCAAAGAGGGAGGGAGAGAGCGAGAGAGAAAAAAAGAGAAAGAGTGAGAGAGGGAGAGAGGGAGAGAGGGAGGGAGGGAGGGAGGGAGGGAGGGAGGGAGAGAGAGAGAGAGAGAGAGAGAGACGGAGGGAGACAGAGCGAGAGACAGACAGAGAGAGAGAGAGAGAGAGAGGGGCCGGCGTCCGGATATCCCTTGCAGGCCGCCTCTCGCTTTGAAACATGTTTGGCTTGTCATTAAGGTTGACATGTTCGCTTGTTGGCGTTTTGGGCCAACAACACAAGTGGATGCAGTATCTTCTGGAAACGGCGCTTGTCGCCGCAGGCGCCCATTCTTTGTAGGGCGGCGCGTGCAAGTGCATGTGACAGCTGGGTAGTTTGCTAGTTTACTCTACAAGCAGGCGTGTTTCTCAGCCTGCGCGTATGCACCATAGCGCGCGTTGCTGTGTGTATGTGTGTGTGTGTGTATGTGTGTGCGTACACATGGCGCAGGGCACATGTGGACAGCGACTCTGACACAATGCGAGCGCTGCGCGATGTTGCTAAATTGAAGTCAGCTGGCATCAGCTGGCTGTCCAAGAATGCACCCGCGTGGATTTTGCGTTGAATCGCAATGCCCGTAGCAGCCCACCGAGCGTTCTGCCTGGCACGCGCTCAAAGCTAGGTGTAGCGCGCGCCACACGCAGTTTTTAACTAGTGCGTGAAAAATGTTGAGCGTTTGAATCTCGGGCGCATGCGCCGAGATCTTGATGCCAAACCAGCCCGGGGCTTGGCGGGGCTCGGCTGGTACGGCCTGGGGAGTGTTGCCGCTGGTCCCTGGCTGCCGGAGGGGGGAGGGATTTATGCACGGCTCACTGGAAGGGCGCCGGTTGGACGGCCCTCCTTTCAGCAACGGCGCTGGGAAAGTCGTCTCCTGTGCTTGGAAGCTTTCGCTGGGCACCGCCACTACTTCGCATGTGTGTGTGTGTGTCTGTCCGAGTTGCGCGCTATGATTTCAGCCATCCTCTTTCGCCCCAAGACAAGCCTGGATAAGGAAGCGGAGAAAGTCTTCCAAGACGTAACAACCTGGTTTTGAGATGCTTTGCAAGCACTTCAACGGAGCATGACGCCCTGCAGGGTTGCAAGATGTCTGCGCGAGGGGCTGAGTTTTGCGCGGTGTTTCAAGCAGGCAAAGTACAGAATTCAGTTGCCAGATTGCGAAAGCGGAAGCGAACGCAGCCCGATGCCCGCCCCGATCACTTCGTAGGCCTCGCTGGAAGGCCGTCCCAGCTGATTCCTGCGAACCCGCACCTGCAAAAGTGCGCCGCAGACGCGCCAGCTCTGTTTGGTTGCGCAGGGGAGCCCGTTCTTTGGTTTTTGCTTTGACTTGTTCTGCAGGACCATCAGCTACTCGGACATGGAAGATGTGGCCTTGCATGTTTCTCACAGCCCGAGCTCGCCCGGAGACCGCGGAGATGAAGGAAACGCAGCCAACCTAGCCAGCCCAGGCGCGCCAGCCAACATCATCATGAGCAAGGAAGGCGCGAACGACCAGCTGCATCTTGGACCTCAGTGTTCTGCCCACTTCGAAGGACTTCGGAGCTGCGAAAGTGACGACTACTGCCAGTCTGCAACGCAGTGCTGGACAAAGGAAGCTCGCAAACACGCAGTAAGAGTTGATTGGCATTGAATCAGCACGGTCGGCTTGCCAACTCGGATTCGTGCAGCATAATGGTTGACAAGCTAAAGGCTAAAGGCGCGCCGCTCGCGGATTGCGCAAGGAAGGGCAGGAACTCTCCCTGATATCTGTCGGAAGGGTGGAGTGAAATGCGAAACTCACACAAGGGGTGAGCCTATTTGGAGTTTGAGCAAGTAGGTAGTAGGGAAATTGTGGACACCAAGCCCAAAACAAATTACCTTGAAAAAGTCCCGGATTCCCTCTCAGAAGTTTGTTCAACTCTCACGATTCACTCGCCGGCTCGCTCACTAGAAACCCTCATACATCATGTTGGTCTCTCTGAGGTGCACAGACACACACATACATACATATACATATATATATATATATGTATTCTATACACTGGTGTGAATATATAGAACATATCTGTATATTCGAACAATTCTACACACAGGTGTGTGTATACATAAAAATAGTTGCACGCGTATCAGGTCTGAGGAGACTCGGGGTGGAAGAATGACTGAGGCGTTTTCGATGCTCAGCATGCTCTGCCTCTTTTTTGACATGGTGTCCAGGGCTCAGCCGGAGCTCCCGCCTTCCGGCAGAGTTGCGTAGGGCAGCTTGCTCCATGTCAAATTTGGTTCTAAGGTTGAGTGTTGTTTCGACACTTAATAGAGAGGGTGGATTCCGCATTGCGGTCGGCAAAAGCCAGCCCTAGCTAGAATGTTGGGGACTGCCAGCACAACGGACCCGTAGGAATGACAGGCGGCTTTTTGATCTCGCTCTAGGTGTGCCCAAAAACGGATTTCTAGACGCTTGGAATGCCATCCTAGGGGTCCATTGCCAATGTTTGGACACCTGGAAACCTACATATCCATTTGGGCGCAAAGCACGCTGTGCCCCCAATCCCTCCAAGTCCCTTGGGGCGAAGTTTGACGTATTTGGTTACATTTTTGCGTGAGGCTTGGGATGATGCCAGTTTCTAACAGTCATGGACGCTGACAGAAAATTGCGGAAGATCACGGTCTGCGTGAACAGGCCTCCAGTCCACTGCCATGATTCGAATCCGGCCCAAGCAGCACAATTGGAGCCATGCTATAAAGGATAGCAGTTTAGGGTAGTGACCAAAGGCAAGAGGGTGCACAATGGTGGTTGTGTTCTTGTGGTTTCCCTTCAAAACCACTCCAAAATGAGCACTCCCCAAAACCACGTTTTTCCAATCATGGAAGTGGACAGGACGGTTTTGGAAGTACCATCTTAACATAACCCTTGTCCATGTGGTTTGGAGACCAAGATCCTGGCTCGACTCTGAGCACCTAGGCCGCTGCTCTCCAGCGTGGGCGGCAGGTCTGAGGCGGGAGTTTCGCTCACGGCCCAGGTGTCGTTTTCTTGTGCGGGGTGTCTGTTTTGGTTCTCAGTAACCGTTTCAAGGGTATTTGTCGGAGTTCCAATCACGAAAGCCAGCTTTAGCTAGCTGAAGTTTCTCCTTGCGTAAGCAAGGTAAGGGGCTCAAATGGAGAAAGATTGTTTTTTCAATTATTTGAGCCGAAAAGATTGAAAAAACATCAAATTATTTAGACCCCCCCCCCTCCCCCCCCCCCCCCCGGGCAGTGGCTCAGTGTTCAGCAGTCTCGGTTTGCCCGTTTTGGACTTGGTGCTACGAACTTTTACATGTTCCACCGATTCAGCTTGTTCATTTGAGACCTCAGTCTTCTCAGTAAACCACCTCGCAAGAAGCTTTGCACACGCAGCATGCAGAACCCAGAGGTGCTTTTAGACAGCTTCTGACGCCTCTCGTTGTTTTCATTTTTCAAGGTTTGCCACGCCACCATGTGCGTTTGCGTGTCGCATCCTACGAATCTTGCCGGGCCTCTCGTTGTACACAAGCTACCCATGAATCCACTCTTTCACCGACCCATCTCATGCAACAACTGCTAGCTTTCGTTCACCCGCTCCTCAAGTTTTGGTTTGGACCTTTCTTCCCCCAAGGTGGACTTGAACTGGCGTTTTTTTGGCTATTTTCCAGAGAGGGTTTTGCTGGGTTTTGCTTCGTTTCTAGTTTTGGATTCGGGTCAGCCCCTGGCTGCAGGTGACTGTGGAGCCGGTGAGCCGAGTGAGCACCAAGAACGAGTTGCGGATCACGTGCGCTGAGAATCCATGTTTCTCCGCAAATTTCCTGCTGGGTTCATCTCAAAATAGGAATCGGATCCCCCAAAACCGTTGCTTTCCTTTTGGTTTTGTATGAAACCAAGTTGGTACCCTCGAAACACACCTTTTGGGCTACGCACTGAGTTTGCCTGACGCTCACCCTTTTACTTGACGTGAAGGGTCTTAACTCGTGCAGGGCAAACGTGTACAAAGCCCGGAGATTTGGATTGCCAACAGATTGCCAAGAGGGTTCCTAAGGAGCTGCTCCCAAAAGGGGGAAGCCCTGCACGTCCGAACCGAACCTCTTTCCGACCACAGGGTGGCCATCAAATTCGAGGCAAGACCTTTAGCGGTCTCTAAGATCCGCCAATGCAATCAGGTGAGTCATTGTGTTTTCTGCAGATCCTCGAGGATCCCCCAAAAAAACAGTCCAGTTAGGTACAGTGCTCATGTTGCGCAGATCATAGATACCCCTTGAATTTACTCCGTTTAGTTTTTCTAGTGATTGTTTCCCGCAGATGTTGTAGGGACTTTTTGAAAGTTCACCACATGGATGCGGTGTCTGGATCGACTGACATCGCTGCATCGGGCGTCTAAATTCATTGTTTTATGTGAGTTCGTGTCATTGTTCCACAAATCTTGGAACCCTCAAAATTTGAAATCAGTTAGGTGAGCTATCGTCATGTGTCCCAGAGGGCGGACAAGGGGGGAAGATGTAGCATTGATTTTGCGGCCGGGCCAATCCCTAGACCCCGTCAGTCTAGCCTTGCTAACGCAAGGACAAACTCAAGCTAGCCTCCTTGAGGCCACCTTTCGTGACAAGCTAAAAGTGCTTAAGTGCTGCTGCCGTGTTGCCTAATGGGAACCTAGGAGTAGTAAGCCCTAGTGACCCTAGTGGACAAATTGGACTATTTGTGAGGGCAGGATTTCAAACTACTGTTGGGGAGAAACTGCCGGGTTGATTCATCGGGGTCAACATTAGCGGATTCCGCCTTAGTTCTTTTGCCAGGCTCTTTAGCCGAAGCCCTCAAAGGTATTTCCAGTTGCCGGGAGACGTACAGCGCAGACTACCCCAAAGACTCAACGCTCGAAGAAATGCAGTGAATCATTTCACTCTTCAGGCACCCATGGGTCACCGGATGGAGAGAAATGCCAAGACGATGTTGGGTCACCCATCGCTCAGGTACGAGACGATCATCAAGACGACACCCTTCTTCGATAACACCCAGGGCTATGTTTACAACGGCGTGCGCTCCTCGGAGTCACAGGTAGCCTGTGATGCTCAAAAGGACACGGGGAGACGGCTCAACATTGCAGAGCCAAGGGGACGGACCCTTGTCCCACGCCCTGCGGGTAGTTTTGTTCGGGGTTCACACTGTGGATGGGCAGAATCCAGCGCCAAGTGGGACGGATGAAACATGATAAAGCATGATGAAACGATATAAACACTTCAATCCCACCTGGTGCAAAGCAGATTTTTCCATCCATAGTATGGCCAATTTCGTCTGCAGGGCCCCATATATCCCTTTCGCCGCATTTACATTACATTTTTGGGCCAAGTTGAAGCGATCGAGTTTCCTGTTGGCGGGCTGATGTTTAGATCATGAAGCCCAAAGCCAAGCATACGCCCTTCAGGCCTCATTCAGAGGTTGATAAAAGACAGCCTTCCCCATGGCCCGTGTTAGGGGTTCATGATTGGGGAGATCTAGGGAACCTGAGCAGAAAGTCAACACCTGGGCTGGCCTTGCCGCCTTGCTAATTCTTTGCATGGCCCCGGGTAGGCTATTTTGGACTCACCATTCCCTTGCTCTTCATTCCCTCACCACCCTATGTCAGGCGTCGAAGGGGTTGATAAGGGACAACCCTTCACATAGCCTTCCCTGCCATGGAGAGGGGGGAGATCTGGGGAACCTGATCCGTCCTTGTCTTCAGCTTGCCGCTAGGGCAGCGTAGTGATGATCCTGTCGCCGGTGGCCATGCTACTGGGAGCGTCAGGGGCCCAGTTCTGGACACCGCGGTAGGGGCTATGGTAAAGGGAAACCATGTGTGTTATTTTTTATGAGATCTCCACCCCAACTAAAGAAAGCATGGAGGTGTTCCTTTTGGTTTCCCTTTAAAACCCACAAAGAAGGGGTATGCCCCCAAACAGGAGACACTCCATTTGAACGCTAGGGGAGGTTCCCTGGCCGACTATAGTTCCCACGATCATGTTGGCGACTTTGGATTGGCTGGCGGCAGGTGAACGGACCAGCCATGGTGAAAGGCGACTGGGGGACCAAACGACTCACTGACTCACTGCTGTTGGTTGGTTTTAGATCTTTGGACATGTTGCTTGTCTTCGTGGTAAGTGGGAGCCACCAGGTTGGGTATTTCCTGTTGGCCGAACTTGACTCACTCAAGCAATGAGCTGCATGTGGATTTGCCTCTCTCAAAAAGAGGGTATGTCCAACCTTGGCCAGCTTCCCTTGCTGGTTCCCAGGCATCCGGTCCGTTAGCCTTTGAGCCTTCGAGTGTGTTTAGTGGTTGGATGTCCATGTCACCCAGCGGGGGATCTGAGGACGGCCGGCCTCCCATTCGCGCCTTCCAAAACCACCCCCCCAGTCGATCGCGATCGCCGATCCGACCGGAGAGCGCGCGAGGTACCTGGCGGGCCAGGCGCACGTGGAGCTGCAGGGGCCCACCAGCTCCGAGCTTGACCGAGATTGGCGGGGGCTCCATGTGGGGAGGTTGGGGGAGGCGTGAGTCACGGGGGGTGCAAATTTCCTGGAAAGATGGATCCCATTTTGGGGTAGGTGCACCACCCATTTTAGTCTATGTGAGTGGGGATTGGGATGTTCACTGGGGGTACGGGATTTTGACCCATGGCCAGATCACTCTTTTGTTTTGTTGGCAAAAAGAGACCCATCAAAGTGGCTTGGCATTGGTCGAGACCTCCAAAAACATCGAGTTTGAGAGGGAACTCATTTTTGGGGATCCGTTTGTATATGGTTCGAATCTGCAGGAGTCAAAGATCCAAAGGAAGCCTGGCAAGGTTTGAATCTGGCGTTATATGTTTCTTGGCGTTCTTCTGAGTAGAAGGTTCTCCGAAAAGAACGGCGAGGTTACCCCCAGCACCCGGGTCCCAGCATTTCTGCTTTTTTCAGCCATGTCCAAACTCCCCTTGGCGCGGCAACCAGAAAGCAGTGGTTGGGGGGTGGTGCTGGCTTAGGTCTGTATTTCCTGTGCCGCCAAACTTTGAGAGCTTCTCGAGTGGGTTCTGAAGACATGTGGCTGTGGGTCAAAACCAATGGTATCCCATTTTGGGGGTAATTAGGTGCACCGCCCATTTTAGAACCTGTTTTTGTGGTTGGATTGGAGGTTCACTGGCGGTACGAATTGGATTTTGACCCATGGCCATGTTGGCAGGGCTGTGAACTCAGCGGGCGGTCAGTTTGAATTTCATCGACCGGTGGAGCGAATTCAAGGGAATCCGGCCCTTTCAAAGCTGGCGATTTTTGACCAGGGTCCGTAGGTGATACATTTGGGCTAGTCAAACAGCAATTTATCTATTTTTGCCAGCTTTAGAGGATCCCCTTAGTAGAAGGTTAATGGGACCTTCAAACAACCCGACGGTGGTGACTTAGGGGAGCCCTCCAAATAAGAACCTCTTTCCGTTTCCCACCTGGGTTTGTCTCAAATAAGAATCGGAGCCCAAGAAATGCCTGGTGTCCTGCCTTTTTTTTTTGGGGGGGGGGGGTTCCCAAGCAAAAAGACAGACCGAGATCATCCTCCAAAACAAGACACAGTTGGTATTTGAAAATATATCCTGCAAACCGACTGTTCTGCCCAGGCCGGAGGCTCGTGTCCGCCGCAGGAGGCGGGGCGGTGGCAGGAGGCTCGCTTCTTCGATTTCCTGGGTTTTGGCTCGTTTTTCCCCCCAGCTCATTGCCTCACTTGCCCAAAGGATCGTTATTTATAAGGCGAACTCTTTGGGGTCTTGACCAGGCATGCACCAAAATGCAAGAACCCCTAGGTCAAAAAGTCGGCTTTGGGCAAGTGGGACAGAGTCATGCCAAGAAAGTCTAAGTACCCCCTCCCCTCCGCTTTGGAGCTGTTTTACAGGCAAACCAAAAGGAAAACCCACCATTTTGTGGGCGCCCTAACACAAAAGTGATCTCCGGTGTGTTTCCGGAGGGTTGAAGCATCAGTTGGGCCATTTCAAAATGACCAGCGCTGCAGCGAACTGGTAGGCCAGAAGGAGCAGTTGAGGAACCCCCGCAGACATGTTCTTTGGTGTAATTTTGACAAACACGAGACGACCACCATTTTCCCCTTCCTTGACACATGCACATGTGTGTATTTGGGGGTACGATTCCCTCTCAACCATGTCGCCTATTTTGACAACACATATTGTGTTGACCTGAAATGGTGGACATCGAAATTCGGCGATTCATCTTGAGGGACTACCAACCCCCATTCAGAGGCTCGCTCAGTTGGCGCGAGCGCTTGCCTTTGACTTCGCCTGCCGATCCCAGTTTTTCTCTCGCTAGGCCGGCCCTCGGGACAGTGCCTAGCGGCGGGCTTAGGGGGGAAAAAAGGCGCCGGGGATGTTCAAAGTATGTACGGTTCAGGATCTATAAGTATGAAACGGACACTGAACGTATCTAAGCTTTTCGGCAATAAGATGCTTTTGGCAGGGGTCGATTCCTTTCCATGTTTTCTTGCGACCATGGTTCCAAATACCTTCCGCGCTGGGCAGAGCTACCCTTGCATCGTTACCATGCAGAAGGTCTCATTTGAGAGGATGTGTTGCTCCAAACAAGCTGCTCCTTGCGCAAAACCATAATCTTCGCGTCAAACCGGCATGTCCCGGGTATGCTTGTATACCAAATACCAGCAATAGAAGCTTGTAGCGCGGCGGTATATAGCCCGTAGGTGCCATGTTGCCTTCTCCAACATCCATAGGTTTTCTATGTTCACGTTGCCAAACCTTGGAGGTTTGCTACGGGGTTTTCTTTCGACCGGCCGGTAAATCTGTTGGGAAGATGTGTTTTTGTCTGTTTCTGAAAATATCGGAACCCCACAAATTGGTGGTTCCCCCCTTTCTTTCCCCGCACCAACCCTTTGGGTTGATGCAATAAAAATAAGATGGACATGCCCAGTGTGCTTCTTCCAGGAACCGGCAACCAGTGGATTCTGCTCTGTTTGACCAGGCAGAAGTCCGTGAAGGGGATAGATCCCGTTTCCATAGGCGACGTCAAGAGTCCAACTTGCTTCCTGACGCGGCAGCCAGCTCGATATGGCGCAAGTGGCGCTATCTGCAATATCCAGTTGGGGTCTTCTGCCGACGTATTCCTGGATACAAAGGGATGCGTGCTCATTTGTTTTTGTTTCGGTGGTGGGAACTGGTGGCTTTCTTGGTTGGCTTGCCCGGGCACGCCGCAAGTAACGGCAGGTTGAGCACCGTCGCGTAACACGAGAAGAGTGTCAACCCAACCAAAGGGGCACCCACTACATGTGGGCATGTGTCAAAACACAGGGACCCTCACAGACTGAAAAGGGAGTGATCACTCCCTCAAACAATTGCATGGCTTGAGATCCATTTCATGGAGGGGCTTCCTCAAATGGCCATTCAAATTAGTTCCTCGCTTCCAGTCCATCAGTTCGAACTCACTTTTGCGGACATCGATGAGCACAGAGGCTCGCCAGTGGATGGCTCAGCAGCGACGTTGCTCAGGTCGGGAATCTGGGCTCACTGCGTCCATTCAGGTGAACTTGTTGAGGAGTTATCGACCACACATCAGGGATGAACTTGTCAACTGGTTCTCGACAGCATGTCTGGGGTTGGGTTCATTAGCGTGAACATTTCGAAGAGTTCTAGATGTCATTGCTGAGGGTTGGGTTCACTCGCATGAACTTTTTGAGGAGTCATTGATGTCATTTCTGGGGGTTGGGTTCATGAGCGTCAACTTGTTGAGGATCTATTCATGTCCTGACTTTAGGTTGGGCCCATTAAAGCGAACACAATTTTCTCCTTTTTTTTTGGGGGGGGGGGGGCAATTTTCATGCCCGGCGGTTGTTTCCTTGTTTAGTGCTTGAACTAGTAGGACGTAGCCCAGCTAGTGCTCTACACAAAGGGGGCAGCGAATCAAAAGGCGCCTGGCATTCTCGTGCCCTTTGTTTCTATGCGAAGAGCTTTTTGACCATTCGGCGTGCCAGCCATGCATGTTCTAAGTGCTGTTCCTTTTGGGGGAGAAAGGGAGATCATTTTGGCGGTCAATAGGAAGTTCAGGCTTTGTTTGGCCAGATCACTCGGAATGTGTGTTTTATCAGCTGAAAGTTTTGAGGTCAGCTTTGCCCAAGCAAGCTCTGGAGTATTCGGGAGCTGCTGTCAGGGAGGGTTCCGGAGATCGTGGGATTTTGCGACTGATACCACTTGTGGTTTGTTCTTTCTTTCTTTTTCTGGGCACTAGATGAGTTCAGCATTGCCGGCCTATGGGAAAGGTAACATGGAGAACCAGCAAAACATGGCGTGGTAGCCCGTGTCTTCTCCCTTCTTGTTGCAATGGGACTATCACTGATCATCCAAATGTTGGTGGACATTCCAAGCATCTATGTCTGTTCAGGGTCCCAAATACCCAATCCACCCAATCCACATCCACCAACATCCTTCCCTTCGCTTTTGAAACCTTTTCCGGGAGCTAGCCCAAGTCAACTCCAATCCAAATCCGCCGGGTCGTTTGGGCCGTTTTCAAGTAAACCATGGGTCTAGAGGTCTTTTCTGAGTCGCGCGTGAAGCCAGGTCCCACTTTCAGTTTGGGTCCAACCAGATCCATTCACTTGTTTGCCCTCGATTTTGGGACGAATTTGGTTTTTTAAAAAATGTTGTTTGCCCAGATCGCATGACGAAGTGGGTTCAATAAAAGTTGGGGAGCCGTTTTTGGGATGGTTCACCTTTGGTTTTCCTCCAAGGCCGTTTTCATGAGGGGTTCGACTCGACTCGCCAGGTTCTCCGGGCCCAGCCACCGCTTGGAGCCGGATTGACGCCGAGGGCGCACAGCTTGTGTTGCAAAAAGGATGTGGTGCAAAAGCGGAGGGCCGAGATCATGACATTTGTTGTGTGGTTTTTCTTTTTGAGGTTGCAGGCTAATTAATTGCGACTACACCCTAGTTGCGTCTTGATCATACAAAGTGCTAGCGATGATTTAGCGAGTCCTGTTCCTTGCGGTTGTATTAGTTTTTTTACGGATCGTCCATTTGCCCCCGTGGTCTTTGACGCCGTGCGGGCACCTTTTGCAGTTGGCACCGTGCTCCTTATGGACACATCTCAAACAGACGCCCATCATCCCCAGTCGGCTTTTGGTGCAGAGCACCCGTTTTCCACACTTTCCGCTGCATTTGATCTGGGTGAATTATAACCACCTCACACGACCTCACCCCAAATGGTGGTTATGTGGGGGTTTAGCCCCCAAACCACCTTATTTCAGGCTGGTAAAATATTATAATTCACCCAGATTTGATTGGTGCCCCGTACTTCACTGATGGCAAGGGTTCGGCGGGTCGTTCAATGCGAGAGCCCCTTGCCAGAAGGGCCCCAAAATCGCCTCGCACGCTTTGCATGCGTCTTGCGGCAGTACACGGAGTCACAGTGGACAGTTCACTTGGGCATTCCCTTCTTCCGTTTTATGAATTACAGCTTGCTGTTTATGTCCCTGAATGTTGGGAAGGAAAGGGATGGAAAGAAGTTGAGCCACAATAGGAAAGGGATGGATAGTTTCATT
The DNA here is from genome assembly GCA_963377175.1 of Effrenium voratum. Lineage (NCBI taxonomy): Eukaryota > Dinophyceae > Suessiales > Symbiodiniaceae > Effrenium > Effrenium voratum. The sequence continues at coordinate 166,042 of CAUJNA010000780.1, forward strand.
CCTGCCCTCGAGGAAGTTTCTGCTGTTGTTGGTGAAAAATGCTTGCACTCATCCCTGTTTGATTTGCATCACTAAGCTCATGTTCGGCGTGTCACAATTGCACAGTTGTTTTATTGTATACTCTAGCTTGTCAAGATTCCGCCTTTGGCAGCCTCGAGGCCTCTTGCCTCTACGGGTTCAACCATCAAGTCTGACTCATTCACCTTGCCTCGCCTTTCCCTCTCGCTGTCAGCTTTTCGGCCAAAAAGCCGTGCGAGCCACTGGTCCGTCCGCGTTTTTGTCGCAATGAAGTTCTGGAGCCTTCTCCAGATTGTCGCCTGCTCTGCGGTGTCCTTGCGGGGGAAAGAGGCAGCTTCCGTTTGCCGTGGGTCTGGGAATGGCAGGTGTCGACGGGAATTTCCACGCTTCACGGCTTGGCAATGCGGTCACCGTGAATGTTGTCAGGCAAAAGGCGGGTTTTTTGAGGGTACCCATTTCGGGGTTGGTTGAAAGGATGAAGAAAAGCCGAATCCCATTTTGCGGGGTGCAACCAAGACTCGGGTTCAGGGGACCCTTTGGTTCTGCGCCTGCTTGTTTTTGGGGCCCACAAACCAGGCGAGGCGGCAGCCCCAACTCTTGCCGGGTAGATTTCAAAGACTCGAAGTTGCCAGGGATCTGAATGACCCCCTGGGTGCCTGCAACATCGCCTTGAGCTTCGAGCTTGATGTTGAGGGACGTATGGTGCGGTGTTGGCACCAATTTCCGATCCCCCGTCCCGGGGCCAAGTCCATGGGGCGCTAGCAGCTTGCACGAGTTTCTTTTTCATCCCTGAGCCGGCGGTTGATCTTGAACTTTCAGGTTTTTTGGGGGGCAATGACGTGATTTCTTGAGAAGTTCTTGAGAACTAGCAGGCAATTCGAGGGTACACATTGGAGATTTAATGTTGATGGCTCCGTGGCTTCAACACAGGGAATCCTTTTTTTCTCCCAAGCCCAGACGCCACGCACGCAACACGGCCTACCTGGAGTATGTGGGTTGAAAGGTTGAAACCTTGACGGCTTCCCCAGGCCAACAGATGGAGTTCGATCAACAACTTCCAGTAGTCAACGGTCCATTCGGGAGGGCGAGAAGGGGAACCGGCGAGAAGGACAAAGGAGCCCTTCGTATCTTCAACAAGCCGATGGCTCGACGGCCCCAGCTTCGCGAGTTGAACTTACCGCTTGTGCCGGGGCCCAATTTTCAGGGGTCAACAGAAAAAAAAGCAAGCTTGGGAGGCCCCAGGTTCTCCACTCCACTCCTCAGGCGAAGGGTGTTGACGCACCCGCCAAGAGCTACAACGGAGTTACCCTGGACACCTCCAAGTGGTCGGCCTCGATGGCCAGGGCCCCGACTCCGAAACCTCCCAACTTGACACACCCCAGAGGTTCTTCCGGGGACTCATGGCCGGTGTGGGTCAAAATGAAGCCAACAGGATGTGGACCGCAGGTTTTGGTCCATGCTTCCACTTACCAGGGCAAGCCATTCTGGGTACCTATTTGTGACCCACAGCCCTGCTCTTGGCCTTGATTCTCAAAGACACTCACATTCAAAGGGTAATTGATCTGATTGGGGGCATGGGCCTTCGGGTCTTGGCTCACTCGGGCTGGACTCAAGAGTCACTTGGGGTTGGACCATGTTTTTTTTTGGTGGCTCCACTCGTTCACTTCTCGTTCACTTCGTGCGTTGAACCAAGAAATGCTGCTGGGGTCTTCATTGTTTTTGTTTGGTGCTTGTGGGGGTAGGCTCCATATGGACCAGATTCCGAGAAGCCATGTTGCTTTGTTTACCAGAATCCGACAACACATATCTCATTTCGTGTGGATCCGAGCACATGGAGAAAAAACACGTTTTAGGTGAAGTCCTTCAGCATCAAGGCCAAGGTGAAGTTCAACAACATGTGCGCCCGGCTTGAGTTGAGAGAGGACGAGAAGGGGGGTGCCTACCCATTGATTTTCCCAACAAAACAATTGGCGCCCATCCACTGCACCTGTATGACAGTGTCCGTGGCTCATGTGTGAAATAGGAGAGCCCCCCAAAAGGGTTGGTTTCATGTTGGCTTCCCTTTTAACCAACCCCTAAAAGGTGCGGGTGTCCTCAAACGACGAGCCCCGTGTGATCCGCCAGGAACTCCAACTACCCCCACCTTTTCTGGGGCGAGGACTCAGGCCGTCGCCGGACCTTCGGCTCGAATCCCTCGCTTCCCTGTCCCAATTCTGGCCGTGAAAGATAGGCGAGGAAATAAAGAGGGTGAATAAGAGAATGGAATGGCATATGTTGTTCTCACCAGGTGATGTTTAACATAACATGGTCGTTGTTGGGACACATTTTACATTTTTGCTTGTTGTGGTTTAGTGGGAAATCCACACTTAACTGCTGACATTTTGTTTAAGGGCTGCCGCCCAGTGCCGCCGACCCCATACAGTTAAGTACTCCAAAGAGGGCTGGCTTCTTTTTGGCTTGCCTTTAAGGCAACCCAAAAGAAGGGCACCCTCAAACAACCACAGCCGCTAACAGAGCACAAGCAACACGTTCCTTTTGGATGCTACAAACATGGTTGTCCTGCGTAAATGATCGGACCTGTTTATGTAGCTCGTTGGCTCAACCGGTTTGATGACCGTGATGATAACTATCATCGTAGCATCCTCGGCATCACCAGTGCCGGCTAATAAGAGATGATGATGACCATGATGATAGTGAGGATAAGGGTGAGGACTGTGATGATAATTTTCATCGTAGCATCCTCTGCATTGCCAATGCTGTTTAATACTTTTGAAATGCATATAAGAAAGTAAGAAAGAGATGATGATGACCATCAGGATGAGAAGAGTGATGATGATGATGACGACCATCATCATGATGATGATGAGGAAGATCCTGATGATGACTGTGATGATAACTATCATCGTAGCATCCTTTGCATCACCAGTGCTGCCTAATAAGAATGATGATAAGGATGAGGATGATGATAACTATCATCGTAGCATCCTCGGCATCACCAGTGCTGGCTAATGAGAGATGATGATAATGATGACAAGGATTGATGCTAATTACCATCGTAGCATCCTCTGCATTGCCAATGCTGTCTAACGTTACTTTTGAAGTGCATATAAGAACAAGAAAGAGATGATGCTGACCATCAGCATGGTGATGAGAAGAGTGATGATGATGATGATGATGACGACCATCATCATGATGATGATGAGGAAGATCCTGATGAACTATAATCGTAGCATCCTTTGCAGCACCAGTGCTCCAGGATGAGGGCTGTGATGATAATTATCATCGTAGCATCCTCTGCATTGCCAATGCTGTCTAACGTTACTTTGAAATGCATATAAGAACAAGAAAGAGATGATGATGACCATCAGGATGGTGATGAGAAGAGTGATGATGATGATGGTGACGACCATCGATGACGATGACTGTGATGATAACTGTCATCGCAGCATCCTTTGCATCACCAGTGCTCCCTAATGAGAGATGATGATGACCGTGATGATAATGATGACAAGGATGAGGACTGTGATGATAATTATCATCGTAGCATCCTCTGCATTGCCAATGCTGTCTATCGAAATGCATATAAGAACAAGAAAGAGATGATGAAGACCATCAGGATGGTGATGAGAAGAGTGATGATGCTGATGACGACCATCATCATGATGATGATGAGGAAGATCCTGATGATGACTGTGATGACAACTATCCTTTACATCACCAGTGCTCCCGAATGAGAGATGATGATGACCGTGATGACAATGATGATAAGGATATCATCGTAGCATCCTCGGCATCACCAGTGCCGGCTAATGAGAGATGATGATGACCATGATGACTGCGATGATAATTATCATCGTAGCTTCCTCTGCATTGCCAATGCTGTCTAACGTTACTTTTGAAATGCATACAAGAACAAGAAAGAGATGATGATGACCAGGTGGTGATGAGAAGAGTGATGATGATGATGACGACCATCATCCTGATGATGATGAGGAAGATCCTGATGATGACTGTGATGATAACTATCATCGTAGCATCCTTTGCATCACCAGTGCTCCCTAATGAGAGATGATGATGACCGTGATGATAATGATGACAAGGATGAGGACTGTGATGATAATTATCATCGTAGCATCCTCTGCATTGCCAATGCTGTCTAACGTTACTTTTGAAATGCATATAAGAACAAGAAAGAGATGATGATGACCATCAGGATGGTGATGAGAAGAGTGATGATGATGATGATGACGACCATCATCCTGATGATGATGAGGAAGATCCTGATGATGACTGTGATGATAACTATCATCGTAGCATCCTTTGCATCACCAGTGCTCCCTAATGAGAGATGATGATGACCGTGATGATAATGATGACAAGGATGAGGACTGTGATGATAATTATCATCGTAGCATCCTCTGCATTGCCAATGCTGTCTTTCGTTACTTTTGAAATGCATACAAGAACAAGAAAGAGATGATGATGACCATCAGGATGGTGATGAGAAGAGTGATGATGATGATGATGACGACCATCATCCTGATGATGATGAGGAAGATCCTGATGATGACTGTGATGATAACTATCATCGTAGCATCCTTTGCATCACCAGTGCTCCCTAATGAGAGATGATGATGACCGTGATGATAATGATGACAAGGATGAGGACTGTGATGATAATTATCATCGTAGCATCCTCTGCGTTGCCAATGCTGTCTAACGTTACTTTTGAAGTGCATATAAGAACAATAACAGAGATGATGATGACCATCAGGATGATGATGAAAAGAGTGATGATGATGCTGATGACGACCATCATCATGATGATGATGAGGAAGATCGTGATGATGACTGTGATGATAACTATCATCGTAGCATCCTTTGCATCACCAGTGCTGCCTAATAAGAGATGATGATGACCGTGATGACAATGATGATAAGGATGAGGCCTGTGATGAAAATTATCATCGTAGCATCCTTTGCATTGCCAATGCTGTCTAACGTTACTTTGACGACCATCAGCATGATAGTGTGATGATAACTATCATCGTAGCATCCTTTGCATCACCAGTGCTGCATAATAAGAGATGATGATGACCGTGATGATAATGATGACAAGGATGAGGACTGTGATGATAACTATCATCGTAGCATCCTCGGCATCACCAGTGCCGGCTAATAAGAGATGATGATGACCGTGATGAGAATGATGATGAGGATGAGGACGGCTAGTAAGAGATGTTGATGATGACCATGATGATAATGATGATAAGGATGAGGACTATCATCGTAGCATCCTTTGCATTGCCAATGCTATCTAACGTTACTTTTGAAATGCATATAAGAACAAGAAAGAGATGATGATGACCATCATGATGATGAGAAGAGTGATGATGATGATCAGATGATGATGATCCTGATGATCATCACTACGCATCTCCAGCATCACCAGCATCACCAGCAGTTACCTTGATGATATCCTGATGACAATCATCACTATGCATCCCCTGCATGAGCAGCAGCTGTCATAACAATCATGACTAAAATGCATCACTGCATTCCAAGCCGGGTTGAACGGCAAGCTTGAAACGTAGAATGCTGATGATTTGGATGCTGCGAACCCATCACCCAACATCAGTGGTGCTGATAAACATCACGAAGACGGATTTGTTTGCTCCCCTTCCAACGTCAACCAAGATAGGTTAGGTCCATAAGCATAGACTTATGATTACGTTCAAATTATTATGTGCACGCCTTTCATGTCTCCATCTTATTTTCTTAAACTGTTTAGTTTCTTCTCAACAATGCGGCGTCTGGGTTAGTATATTGTATTTTTCCAAAAAACGATCTGTTACTTGTTGATCTATTTCATCTTTTGCCTTCACGGAATGTTTTTTTGCTTAGCAGCGGCTCAGTGTCTAGCGGCGTTTGGGGCAAGGCACGGGTTGGTTGGGTTGGTCCGTCCAGCCAGGCAAGGGGATTGGGGCCCTGAAGGCAGTCACAATTCCGCCAAGCGGCTGGCAGGCACAATCCCTGTCGGCTGGCTGGTTTGCCAACTAGTGGGTTTTCCATTAAACCACTAACAGTTATTCACTTTTAGCAGGGCTTCGCAGAAAGCAACGGAGATCTCGTCAAGGTGTTGCGCTGCATGAGCCGTCCCCTGGCTGCCCGGCCTGGTGGATCTTGAATGGCTTTGGGCCCCGGTTCCCCGAATTGGTGCTGGGAAAAAAAGCACACCTCCGGCGTTGTTTCTTCTTCTTCTTCTTCTTCTTTTCTTCTACTTTATTCCTAGGATTATGAATTTTGCTCGCCATCATGAAATATCATGAACCTGTTTAAGACTTGAAAGGACAGGGAGCTGAAGTGCGCAATGGTCATGACTTACAACCCAAGGCCCTGACAATCGGAGCATGGCTTCGCTGGGTTTTGACAATGGGTTACCCGCTTTCACAGCCAAGGTTTGGTCTCTCCAAACTAGTTCGTAATTTCGACAAGGTTCAGTTTCAGAATTTTTGCAGTTTTCGTAATTTCACAAAACGTAGTCTGAACATTTTGCAGTTTTTGGTGGCCCGAGGTATTCAGGCAAAGGGTTGGCGGTTTGGATTGGTGGTTTGGATTCGGATTTGAACCCCTGGCTCTTGCAGAGCAAGTTGGGGTGTGTCTTTTCTTTAGGGGCCCCCATGGGTGGGGCCCGTCCTTTGGTGTTCCCTTTGCAACCAACCAGAAAGTTGGGTACCAACTCATGAAGGACCCATCTAATTTGAACATCTTTCCGTTTGAGAAGTTGTTGGTTCTCCCTTTGAACAAGTCGATGGACCACTTCCTTTGCCAGGCACCTTCGCCTTCTGCGTGCACGGCCTCGGTCCGGCCTACGGTGGTCGAAAGGGCGAGACCGCCTACTACCTGGCGCGCCCTGGGCGGAAGCGGCATAAAAAAGAATCGGGCGGAAGCGGCTGGTCGCCGACCGGGTCAAGTCCCAACCAAGCTGTTGTTTTGGAAGGTGCCAAGGGGATTGACATGGCTGTGGTTGACAAAACCGTTTCGGGATCCCATTTTGGTTGGTAGGTGAATTCACCACCCATTTTAGAACCTGTTTTAGTGGGGATTGGGATTTCGCTGGGGGTACGGGATTTTGAGGCCACATGGGAAAAAGGCAGTTGCTGGGGGGGTGCTGGGATGGAACTTCGGTGTCACCCGTTTTTAGAGCCAACCAAAAGGGGTTGGGAGACCCAATGGCACGAAAACCACCACGGGTGGTCCTCGATCTAATTGTTTACTGTCCTGGAGCAGTGTCTCTATTTGAAACTCAAAGCTCCGCACTGATCCGCACAAAACGAAAGCTTCCGGAAGCTTTCTGGGGTTGCTGGGCATACCGCCCGTGCTATTTTTCAGAAGCTATGTTTCTAAGTGTCGTGCAATATTTGCCACGACACTTCAAGTTCATGAAAACACCTCCTTTATCGCCTGACTTGTCAAGTGCCTTCGGGCAAGGGCGTCTAGGCCTTTGAAACACCCGCGGTGTTGTTTGGATTGGCCATGATTTTTAGTTGGGAGGTTCCTTCAAATGGTTGGTGGACATGGATACCAAATTATGATGTCTGCCAAAGGGCCCCCAATTAAGATTCATACCCAATTGGGGCTGCTTGTTGGCCGTTGAAGAGGTAAACATGATGTTGGTGACCCTTTCAAAATTAAAAAGGCCTGAGCTGGGTGTGCGACTTCACCCGTGTTTTGTAGGTTCCTATGTGGGACTCCTGCGTCAGTAAGCAATTTTAGTTCGGAAAGGACAGCGCAAGGTCAAACAAACAGCTCCCCCAGGCCAAACACAAAGGCCCGAGGGCTCCCCAAGCGATCCGAGCTTGAGCAGGCCTACCCATCCATTGGAAGTTGGATGCAACGAAGCTCCTTTCCAGTTGAAGCCCCGGTGGCTTCCAAAACGTTTTGAGAGATCTATCAACAAAAAGGGTGTGGCCCTCCCCTGAACACGGCGCCCAATTTCGGAGGCCGTTCCCAGGAAATGCTTCCATTTTTGTTTGCGGCTCGAGTTTCCATGTGAATCTGGAAGTAGTTGAACTCAACCATTTCATCATTTGTTTGCTGAGCATGACTTGATTTGGTTCTTAGCCCCCTCCCCGCCACCCCAAACCCCCCCCAAAAAAAACAACACCCAAAAACCCAAAACCCACTACCCCCTCCCCCGCCCTGTTCTCATGGTTAAGGCCCTGGGCCCAACATTTGTCCGGTCTCTCAGGACTGCCAAGGGCATTGGCCCGCACGGCCGGGGGCTGGACAACGGCCAAGGCCGGGAATTCGCTTCAATCGGTCCACTTTTCAAACCCCATATAGCTGTGGCTCAAAAACATGAGCCAAAATGGCACCTTGGTAAATGGATCCAAAGACTAAAACCTGTGTATTCCTAGCTCTTCAGTTTCGACCCACAGCCATCTATGCCCCGGCAAATCAAAATGCCGGCTCAGGGACATGTAGGTCAGTCTGTTCCAGGTGATATCCACAGCTCCTGGAAGTTCCTGGTTGGTTCTGTTCTTGTGCGCTGTGTTGGTTGGGCTTGTTTGTCAGTCTCTTCTGTTCTGGTTTGCCCTGGTTTGGTTTGTGTGGATTTTGCTTGGCTTGTTTGCTTGCCTGCTTCTTCGTGCGTTTGGGTGGGTGGCTAGGTGTTTTTTGTTGTGTGCTTGTTTGTTTGTAGTGTTTTTTGTTTGTTTGTTTGTTTGTTTGTTTGGGAAGATGTAAGGTCGGTCTGGCTTGGGGCATGATCGCCTTGTTTTGGAGCAAGCAGGTCTTTGCACATCTCATCAAACGATGTTTGCGGCCTGCGGGCGTCTTTGGCGCTTGATCCTGTCTGCTTCCAAAACTGGTTGTTTGTTTGTTTGTTTTTTGGTTGGTTTGGTTTGTTTGTTTCTTTATTTGTTTGTGCGTTTGTTTG